>CAIGRB010132596.1:9366-35046 GCA_903798255.1 Fraxinus quadrangulata
GTCCATAAAATCTGTAATTATCATACCTCAAAAAAAACCAATTGAGAAATATATGTCTGCGGCACTAATTGTTCCCTGAAAATTGACACAGAATGTTGGGTTCTTTAACAAATTGTTGGTTGAAAAATAATGTAGGAAATATTGGTGTTACTGCAGGGTAGAATTATATAATTTGTTAACTGATAATTTTGTGCAAGTAGACAAGGATCCGGACAAAATACAAATCATATATGCCACATATAATCTCGAATTAGCAATTACCAGACACAGCATTAAAAAAGTGACAAAATCTCAAAAAGTGAAAAAACCTTAAAAAAGTGACAAAACATCGATCAAAATCTTAAAATATATTATTTTATGCAAATTCAACTACTCCACCACCACCATCATCACTCCACTTCTACCAAGGCCAACCCTACGGACAAAAGGTCTCTCAAAACATTACATCAAACTCCGACTTTTGATTTCAGTTGAGACTTCATAAAATGATATACAAGCACAAAAACATGACATTTGCATTGAAATAAACTCATAATGATAAGAAATCAATTGGACTTGAACTAAAGGCCTCGTCGCACCTATTGTCCAACCAAGGGCCCACTCTCCATTTTATTGGCAATCAATTGACACTTTACTAGGACGGAAAAAGAGAACCCAAGGTGTTACCTTGGAAATTTTATGCAAAACTCAAAAACACTCAAAACTCTAAACTCAAATTGTAACGTAAAAAATCTAAGAAGAATCCCCAATGTAAACATCAAATAAATTATTCCACAATAATATAGTAACTTTTTATTCATCAAATCCACTCATAACCAGATAAATATATACATCAAATCCTAACCAAAACTTAGGAAAAATATAGGAATAAAGACGAATGACTAAAATTAAATAATATAATAATCATCATTGTCATAACCACCGTCTTACAATCAAAATAATATTGGAATAAAGAAGAATGACTAAAATTAAATAATATAATAATCATCACTATCATAGCCACCATCTTACAATCAAAATAGAGTTTATTCTATAGAATGTTTTTTCTTACTTTCGTCAATTTATGCTTTCATTCTAACAAAAATATGTACATGTTGCATGAGAATCCCAATGACAACCAAGAGCAAATGAAGGCACTGGAGACACCAGCGATAACCCATGTCCAGCATCTAACCCCGATGCTAAATCAACATCTTCTACCCTCACAGTAGAGGCTTCCAGACATAAACATGATGAATTACGTTTTGGGTTAGGGTTTCTATGTGTGCGTCTGCTCCAGGGTTTGAGATTTTGAGGAGTTTTATAACGTATTAGTTATGTTGTTACATGATTTAATTAATTAATAGGGTACTAATTAATTTAGTTAATTTTTTAGTTTATTGTGCCTTAATTTATTTTGGGTTGTTAAAAAGTGGCTTAAAAAAAAGGAAACATAATTTTTTGGGGTAATTATACAAATATCCATAAAAATGGGGCATTTAGAAAAATCATGCTAAAAGTTATTTCGAAGTAAACAATTCGATCATTAATAATGTTGAAACTCTTAACACTATGGCCCAATAAATTATTCTAAGCTTTTTAAGGACATGTTTAGATGTGTTGGTATTTTAATTTTTACAAGTAAAATTTTAAATATTTTGACAGTAAATTAAATGAATAACTTATTTATAACTTTTGTTATTACAAGATTACTTATTTATAACTATAACTTACATTTTAAAAAAAGTGACAAATATTAAAACAAGTAACAAAAATTTAAAAATAAAATGACAGAAATTAAAAAAAAAAAGTGACATATACTCCAAAAAAGTGACGAACACTAAAAAAAGTGACACTTAAAAAAGTCATAGAAATTCAAAAAAGTGACGCACTCTAAAAATACGACACAAATTCAAAACAAGTGACAAATAATTAAAAAAGTAACAAATACTAAAAATAGTGACAGGAATTTAAAAAATTCACAAAAATTCAAAAACAGTGACAAAAATTAAAAAAAAAAAAAAAAACTTTTGACCTATTTAAGGGCTATGTTACTTCACTCTTCGGTGCGGTTTTTGTTATCTTATCAAAGTATTCACGGCAAACTTTGAAATACATTTTTTAAATTTAAAATTAATAAATGATTAATTCATAATTGCAAGTCGAAAATGGCCACAGGAAATGAATTTAATAATCATGGTTTAAACTTCATAATTTTTTACATTGATATTGATTAGGAAAAAAATAAAAAGAAAAATTGATAATCATAGTTTTAGGTTTGATAATTTATGGAAGATAATTTTCTATTTTTAAATATCGGCCATAACATATTTACCTTGATCGCGTTGCAAACTTAAAATAAAATTTTGAATTGTTTAAAATGGATAATCGTAATGTAAAATGCAGCATCAAATCAAAATATTTTAATAATAAAATTTTAAGAGAAAAAATTAGATTGGAGGGAAGGGTTTGTTCGCCCTGTGTTTTTGGATGAACTTCTCCCAATTTTCCATTACATATATCAAAATTGAGGGTTTTCTATCTTGGCCTGCCATTGGTTCATCCATCTTCAATTCACCAAGTAAAGTCAATAGGTAATAATCCCCTTTCTTTAATTGCACATAATTCTAATATTTTATGTGCAATGTCTCTCTATCTTTGATCAACTGTATGTGTAAATATAAATTAAATGTAATTTGTATAAATAAATGATTACTATTTTATTATGTAATTGTCTCATGAATTTGCCTTTGGTTTATGAAGGATTAGTGATTAGTTGACCGTAGCCTTTGATTCTTTGATGGTGGACAGTTGACTGTCTTTGATGGGCTTCATGAATACAGTACCATCCATTCGTTTATTAATTATTATGTATATATTTATGTTGTCATTCTTACGAATTTGTCTTTGCCCTTTTGTTCATTCACTATTTTTAATTGCAAACATTGTTATTTTTTTTATCTATGTGGTACACCACTCTATCCCATTTGTTATATATAACTATTCTATGTGTTGGTACAATATTTTGACAAAAAATCATATCTTTTAATCTTTCTTTCTTAAAATAATTTGAGCCCCTTTTTACACTTAAATTCGAGCCCCTTTTTTGCTAATCATGTCGGTTATAGTTCTATTAGCGGAAAGAAGTTTCTTCAAATTAAAATTAATCAAAACTTATCTCCGATCAATTATGTCACAGTAAAGATTGAATGGATTTGTCACGTTATCCATTAAAAAAGAAATGATTGAACAACTCGACTATCCAAAATTGATTGATATTTTTTGCCTCTAAAACCATAAAACGAGTTGTATTTAAGCAATCGTTTAGAACATTTTTGCATTGTTATTTGATTGTAATATAAATATTTTGAGTATTTCGTTTTATTTATTGTTATTTGATTGTTCTTGCTACGATTTAGGAGCTTAAATTCTGAAGTTCGTCTCAAGCCTTGAAAAACACATGTACGGCCGTGGATCATAAACTTCAATTTATTGCATGAAGACTTCGACCTTTCTTCCTTTAGAGTACTCCTCTTCTGGTACTAGTTTTAATTGTTTGCATTTTCTTTTGCCAATTATCTGTTGGAAAATTTCAAGTATGGAGTAACAAACAACGCCCAGAATGTCTTCAAAATTATTTCCACATTCTGTAGAAATTTCGGTAGAGTAACAGTAGGAAATTGATTCCAAATAAATTCTCAAAAATGTGCAGTATAACAGCAATAATATTAAAGTTGAGGTAAGTGTTGAATACTTTGTACTTAAGTCGAGTTTGCCATGCAACGGTGTCTATGATTTATGGCAATCAACTCTCAAGATACAACGATTATTTTCTTGTGTGAATAGCACTACAACACACAAGAAACGGCAAATCATAACTTGGTTTACGAACTCTGGTATGCAAAGTGAAGAAAACCAGAAATTATGCAATAAGAATGTAAAAATTTGGTTGAGAAATGAGAGAAAATGAATGATATATGATTGCATATCATTGGTGTGAAGATTGGAACGTCCCTAAGGTCCTATTTATAGAGGATGAATGATTGTGAATGAAATGCCGTGCCCCAAATTCAGCAACTCTTGTCAAAGGTCGCACAATTTACTGTCGCTAGCATGTCGCCATTGGCTCGCTCGAATGATAAAAATAGTGACTTTTTCCCTAGCATGTCGCTCGAGCGACAGCCCAGCTATAAGCTAACAACAGCCTTAGTCAATTTTTCAGACAGCTTCCTCTATTTGTTTCTTAACTTTGGACCGCAATTTCTCATTCATCCAGCATTAGTTTTGAAATTTCAAATATACCACGACGATCTACTCGACGAGTAGAACAAATTGATATATTTACTTTTGTAATTGGACCATTGGATCCTGCCCGAATATTTGACCGAAGTTGACATGAAAGTCATTTTTTTTTCCAAGGTTTTGGTTTTGACACTTAACCAAAATTTCAACCTTCTAGACCAATTTCCAACATTATCAATGTAAGTATGCTACATGATTGATAGGTATTTTCATAGAGGCGTCTACTGGAGATCGACCCACATGCGACCAATGCCTGCGAATTCATGAGAAACAGATCACTTGCAGACACAGTGAACACTGTTTGATAACCAGTCTATGAAATGGATTCCATGTTGTTCACTATCGCTGTAAACTTGAATATACAGTGTCACAAAGAACTATCCATATGGAACTTCCAGACGTACTGTGCTTTTATCTCTATATTCAGAAGGCATATACTTGGTTCTCAAACCTGTGTCTCTCTCTCTCAAATTTTCAACGAAGTGATTCCATCTTTATCGTTGCGTGTAGGAGTGGACACCAGGTAGTTCGATCCAGGTTTTATAACTGGATCAGACCATTTCTAAACGATGATTTTATATATGGACTTGTTTGGTTCCACGCTTAAGGCTAGACGCGAACTGGATTAGAATCAACCATTTCTGGCTCTGTCCTACAATAATTCTAAGTTATTCATAAGCTGCCAATAATTTTCAGCAAAGTTACCTTAATCTCCATAATAAAACACTATATTTGTCTTAACATTAATCATCCTTTCATACACAAAACAAAAAACATAAACTCAGATTTTCGCATGGTTTTATCCATCTCCTACCCATTCTATAAACACTACTGTGCTCTACCAGACTATCCTTTACAAGGTTTGATAGGTCCGAATCGAAAGCAGCCTTTCCCTACTTCCCCTCGACCACTCCTTTTGGTGGCACAACTTCGTCATCCTGGGATGGTGAAATCCTTGTCACCTTATATTCAAACTGAACTTACGAATTGTTGCGCCGGGCATCAAGTGGTTGAGATGGAATCATGGCAGCCCATGAGGTCACGGGAATTGGCCGTTGGTGGTGAGGCGCTACCAGATTGCATTGGCGAGTTGCTGAAGATGTGGCAGCAGATGATGAGGACGACGAGACAGCTATACGCTCGCACTGAGGACACATGTTAAGGGTAGTAGGAGGGGACATATTCATGTAAAATTGAGGAGAGAGCTTCAGTGCTCTCAGCTCGTTCACCTCCTTCGTCAATCGCCTATTTTCCTCTGTCAGATTTTCACAGCAACGCCTTAGATACTCGCAATCTACCTCTGTTTGCTTCAATTTTGTCCTGCACCATTTTCAAATTTAATTTCATTCAATAACAAATCAAAAGATCTCATTTCGTTTAGCTGTAAGTTTTGACTCGAACATTATGTGAATGATGAACAAATAAGCCTATTAGTGATTCAGCCACGTGTGGTTGAACCAGATAAGCCATATACATATCTATGTCTCGACAAATATACAATTTTCAGTTAATGTTACTCAGATCAACTGCAGTTAATGATTCAAGCAAAGAGGGTTTTTACCGAATAAGCCTCGTTTGTGCATATGTTTCTATTCTATGCCCAAGACTAAACATGCAATTTAGTAAATTTATAAAAATTATTCTGAACAACAGCTCAAATTACTTTTTTTTCCCCTTATGAATGCATTGACAATTTCTTCGACTAGGCATAATACTGAGACCTAGTGACCTGTAAAACGACTAGGCATTTCAAAAGTGATCGTTCTCGTGCATCATTACAAGATTAATTGCTATGACGTTGTTTATTTTGTCATTGATCTGCAAAGACGTCGTCAATTTTTTAATTTTTTCGGAAACCAATAAAGTGTCACCAAACACGTTATTTTGGTGAACTACCGTTGAATAAAGTAATAAAAGCGGGCTTTTAGGGCCTATTCATCAGAAGTCGACAAACTGCGGATAAGGGAGGAGTTATTCGATGTACCTATATACTATTTACCATTGAAGATTAGACAACCACCGTATTGGAAAGCCTAGATTAATAGTACTATTGGATTTCAAATGCAAAACCACTTTAACACGAAGTACATAATGCAAAACATTTTGATCTTAATCAACCCCTAACAAATGTCGTGTCCATCTCATTATCTTATCACAAGAAGTTCAGTGGCCAAGATGCCAAAAACTCGAGCTACGAGCTGCGACATGGACTCTGAGGTCCCATCGCGTGAAATATATTGTCCGGTTACTCGGATTTTTTTGGCCATTCTCTTCGTGTGTGCCCTTACTAATCCTATGTAACTATTGAGAGTCGGGAACACTTTTTTGCCTCATTAATCCTATATAATTATTGAGAGTCGGGAATCCTTTTTCGCTAAGTCCATTCGAGTAGGGCCTCACTGATTCTATAAAATTATTGATAGCCACGAGCTAACATTTATTGCATGACAATAATACCCTTGACAAAGCCCAAAAAATGGCTAACCTTGCCCTCCTGTTCTGAAACCACACCTCCACTTGTCTTGGTCTCAGATTTAGCTGTTTCGCCAAAGCCAATTTTTGCTTCTGCAAACACACACATACACACACATTAGCATGAAAAGCACTAGCTACAAACAAAAAACCCTTTGACCCATCAAAAAATTTCCAAAATGCCACTCACCGGAGTGAGTGTGTTATGTTCCTTGAAAGTCTCTTCAAGCACCACCCCTTGTTCTTTAGTCAGCCGGAGCTTCTTCCTCCCTGCAGCATCGCCACCGTCCTCCTCCACCTCCATAGAACTCGAGGCCCTCTCTGCCTCATTCTCTTCTCTCTCACTCCTCTTCCCACTCACACTTGAAACTGTACTATTTGGTGATGAAACCATCACATCTTCCTCAAGGTCTGTTACAGTTATTGGTTTATTCATGTCAATCCCTCGGAGAAAAGATCTACCCTCAACATGCCTATCTGAAATATCAGATTAATTTTAGAAAAAAAGTTAGATTTGATTTTAACAACATTTCTTAGCATTAATTCTGTAAAACAACATACAATCTGAAAATGGAAAAATAAAAAAAAATTAATGAACCTACACAAAAACCATTCCAAAGAAAATTTACCAGCAGATAATTGAAACGGATCACTGCTTGAAGACTTTGGATTCTGCCGCTGCATGAAAGCCAAAGGAGATTGCAACAGATTCAACGGAAACGGAGGAGGTGGAGGTGGAGGTGGTGGCGCCAGTGGCTGAGGCGGTGGATTCTCATTCTGTGGGCACCTCAAACTCAAACTCAAACTCAACCCTAAATCATCACATTTCTCAGCCATCTTTAACTCCCTTCTCTCTTGAGCTATATATATATAGGTCCAGTCCAGATGAAGAAAATAAACAAGGGAGGACAGAAGGAAGAAATGGGTGGTCTTTTGTTTAGCAGGAGAGTTATAGCTTTAGAGCAATACATATAGAGAGAGAGAGAGAGAGATACAGTCTTAGGAGGTATAGATACAGATAGATAGATAGATAGATATTCAATGATAGTTGTGTCAGATATAGCTATTAATTGGGTGGATCATTTGATGGGATTTGGCTTTCAAATTGCACTTGCACGCCCATTTTCGCTAACCATTGGATTCTATTCCATTCCAACGCTGCCTTTTGTAACTCATACATTAAGGACCTATTTGTCACCTCAATAGTTAGCCAACTTATCGCAAAATATGTAACTTTATTTTCAAAAACGCTATTCAATTATTCATCGTTCTTCTCTATCTATTTTTAAATTTTATCATTTATTTGGAGACTCCGAGTAAATTTTAATTTATAAAATTAATGTTATTCCATTATTTCCACTACAAAAAATTAAAATGACTTGATTTGTAATACTGATTAATCCTTCATTCTGCCTCTACCATGTCGAGGCTATTATTTATTTTATTTTATTTTATCTCATTTAAATTGTATTTAAATAAATAAACAAAGACAGTAGAAATAGTCATGGCTTTATCATGTCCCTACCTCTCGAAAATCCATGTCCCGACGTATCGTTTGTCCTGATGTTATTTTATTTTTAAAATTTAACGAAAGTAAAATAAACATTTTTAAGGGCAAAATAAAACTTGTGAATTCGACGTCAATAAAAATAAAATTTAAGCAAACATGCACTTAAAAAGTTGCAATAAAGTTTTATCAAACATTTCAACTGTGAGTTAAGTCAAATCTTGCTTTCTCTCCGTTCAAGTGTAACTCCTCATTGAAAAGGAACTTTAATTTACCGTTGACCATTGACTGGGGGGTGTGATTTTCTCGTGAAAGATATTACAACGCGCTTGACGCCACGTAACCCCCCTGCCATGCGCTATTGAAATTGTTGGCAGGTAGCGTGTGACGCACGTGCGCTTGGCTATAAATGACAGGGTTTTTGTTATTAGTGCTAATTAATGAATGAATTACTGTTAATAGACCATTAATTAGAGTAGTTCAAATTAATTAGGCGTAACTGATTGTGTTGAAAAATATGTCAACAAAATTATGGAGAAAAATGTGACATGTTTAGTACTGTTACGGTAAAGTTAAACTAATCAATGCACATTATATTATTAAATGTGCCAGTAATTTATTTAATTAATTAACATCATACATTTAATTGGAGGTTACTTGTTTAATTATATGCACATTTTGATGTTGAATAATTATTTTTATTTTATTTTTTTTTGTTTTACAAATAAAAAAAAAATACAAATGATTTCTTTTGTTGAGAATGTGACATATTCCCTTCATTATTTTCATCCTAACTTAGGAAATTTATAATGTACTAAGTTCGAGTGACTAAGCTAGAACTTGAATTCAATGAGAATACGATTTATCGTTTTGTTAAAATATTTCGAATTGATATATTCAAGTTTATTAAAGGTATATTTCAAGTTGATTCTTTTGTTATATTGATTTGAAAGCACATTAAATTTAACGTTTCAAATATTATAAAATCGATAGAGTTTTGTTATAAAGGATAAGGTTAAAGTGGTAAATAGGTCAATATCGAATATTTATTTTAATTTTGACCAAAAACACGAGTAGCTTGCGCATCACCAAAGAGCTAGCTCGCAAGCAACTTGTACGAATATTTTGTTGCTCGACTCGTACGTGGGGACGAACGAATCGCCCCACTTTCCACCTCTAGCCGAGGGCAGTCCCAAAATCCAGAATTAAGG
Source organism: Fraxinus quadrangulata (assembly GCA_903798255.1). NCBI lineage: Eukaryota > Viridiplantae > Streptophyta > Magnoliopsida > Lamiales > Oleaceae > Fraxinus > Fraxinus quadrangulata. Next base: position 18,838 of record CAIGRB010132596.1, read on the forward strand.
TGGGGAGGGAGGTCACGTGGGAGAGCAGAATGGGTTCACCGTTCACGTGCATATGAGCATGCAATGTTTGCCCACGTGGCCGCATGTGGGCTACTGTAGAGCAAAAATTGTGCCACCTTGTCGCTTCTTAAACCGACAGCACGTCGCTACAATCATTGAATACTTGCACTACAAATCATTCCATCATAGCTTCTCCTACTCACCCATTCCTTCCTACGCGCGTAGCTATAGTTGAATCACGCGCTTTGATCAATTTCATAGAAAGCCCAACATCCCCTTTATTTTAACAGACTTGTGAATTTTATTTTATTTTTATTTTAATAGTTTCCAAATTTTTCGCCAATTCAATTGAAAGTCGAGTACAATTTTAAGTTTCACAATTGCAATTTCAATCTCTAAGGACACAAATTTGCATATTTAAATAATTTGGGATCCAAAGGTCTCACTTTTGAAAATTGAGGATCCATAAACACATTAGGTAAAATGTTGGAAAGTCAAGACCTACTTCTCGTCCTAGGTCTCCTGTGTCACTAATGGGTGCTTGTCCTATTGGGAGCCTGTTCCATTCTCGTTTCACCGTATGTTTTTCCTATAATTTAATGACATTTTTTAAGATTCGTAATTATTATTCACTTATTCATAACTTATTTTTATCATATTATAACTTGGGTAACTTGTAATTTTATCCAAAGTATGAATCATTAAACAGATTAAAATAATTAAAAAGAAAGTATGAACCCCACTAAATAGCAACGAGAGAAGATTATGTGATGATAAACTCTTAAAGTACTGGAGGGGTTCACGATAGTGTTGATCTCACGTGATGGACATTACGTAAATCTTGACAGATTAAATTGGTTGCATAAGCTCAATGACGTGGGTTATTGGCAGTGGCTGAAATGGCAATTTTTGATTGACAGTTTTTTTTAATCTTTTTAATTATTAAAGAAAATTTGTCAAGTGTGTATCTGTATAAAACCCTGTCAATGAGCCAGTAACAGATCTCAACTTTGACTAAGTATATGAACCTCTTGGTGAAAGAAGGTGTCCATATCAGTACATTGCTAAGAGAGTTAGATGATGATGTGGTTTTTTTCTTGCCAATGAATTGTTAGGAAGTGGTAACAAAATCACACTTTAAACTTATAAGAGAATTCAGCCCAAAATAATCTAATTCAGGCATTAGATCTCTTCAAATCTCACTTAAGCATGCTACTATGTTTTTTGTTTTGTAATTTTTGTATTGGGACCCCACGATTTAATTAATCACCACACAAATGAAGATTGATTAGGATATTTAAACATGGAGTGGCCCGTATGTTTTGCTTTGAAACTTGTCTAAGCTCTGATCACTTAATTCCTTTATGAGTTATGTTAAGCGCACATTCCATTAGTTACATTTTGGTTGAAATTGTGTGGGGATTCAAAAAGTATTGGACGAAAAAGTGTATTGTTTTTTAAAACTATTCAATTATGTATGGACACGTGACACAATGTAAAAAATTATGTAAATAAAATGTATATGTAGAATTCTAACACCTCACGTGACACTCACGTTTTCCCGACGTGGAAATTAAGTCCCTGTTTGATAAACTTTAAAACCAAAAAATAAAGTTTTGAATGGTAAATTTTTGAAGAATGTATGATTAAAAAGTAATGAAATATTTGGGGTTTATGTGCAAAATATTTTATGTAAAAAATAAATATGTAGAAAAAAGAATTTTTTATTTATTTATAATGAATGTCAAACAAGGGCTAAAATTAATCGAAAACCATCATAGGAATTTCACACCAAAAACAATTACAATCTTGCTATATGTACATTCTGATTTATATCATAACTTATCGAATTTATAGTGGCACAATTTCACATCATCTTTCACATCTCACACGTATAATCCAATCATTATAGTACCTCTATGTCATCAGGTTCTCAACCAAAGTGTAAACGAATTTCTACAAATAGCATAATTCAAGAAACTATTAGAAAAATGTTAAGACCAATGTTCAGAAATTGGCAGGCTACTGAATTCCACGGGAAATTTTGAGATTTATTCGATATGTAAGTTCATTTTTACTAAAATTATGTAGATAAAACTAGGTAAAAGTTTGATCAACTCAAATTTGAGTGTCGAGTGAGTCAATCTGGACATTTCAATACCCGAAATCACTCATTATACTTTGAGTATTTCGTAAATAGAACAATTTCGTTCCTTGTAATTTTTGGAACCAAACCAGAACCCGAACCCGAACCGTTGAGTCTGATTTAGGTTCGGTTCTATCAATAACATTTTTTATATACATTTAATAAACAATTTCCTATAAACCCTTTAATACATATACCTTACACGCTATGACTCGATAATACTCGTGCAAGGGGAAAAATCCAACTAAGATTTCTATAAGAAACAAAATAGTAAAGACTAAAAACAATGAAAAGATGAGAAAATTAAAACATCAAAAATTAAATTACAATTTAAGAATAAATTATTTTTCCTTAATAAAATTTATTATATTCATAAGTGAGTCATGCTAGAGTCTATGATTTAATTATGAATAATACTTAAATTCTTTTATTCTTAAACGAACCAACATAAAAAAATACTAATTAGATACATGACTATATAGTATCATGAAATTTCAGTCCACATATTGAACGCACTCTGTTCGAACCAAAAGAGAACCCCAAACTTACGATAAACAAAAATGTATACCACATTCCAAACTATGAATATATTAAGTTCACTTACCACACGTTATAAAAAAAAATAAAAAATAAATCACTTAAATTTGTAAATAATGAAAGAAAGTAAAAAGTTCAAATTGCAAAAAATATAAAAAAAAAATGAACACTTTAATTCACCAACTTACACCAAACCTAGTTTGAACTTTTTGATTCATATAAAGCTCAAATTGCAAAGATTTTACTAACCTTTGAAATACAACAATTTAATGTGAGGTTGGAGGGAAAAAGTAGGAGTCAATATTGATTTCTTGATATCAAAGTATAGAATTTTAGACAAATTACTACTCAAATGAAGGTTTTTAGGCTTTGAATTCTATTTTTTTTTTACATAATCTATAAAATGTAAACAAAAAATTATATAAGAAATCGGTTCCATTCGGGCACCCATGTTCTAGTTCAGAGCCAATAACCAATCCGGACACAGTCAATACTCGATTCCAGTTCCTAATTTATTTTTTGGAACCTGATCAGATCTCCAGTTTCGATTCGATTTTGATTTGGAATGTTCAATTCTTGTCGAATGTTCATGCCTAGATCAACTTATGAGTTCACTTGAAAATTGATTGACCAAGCAATAGTTGACTGTGTTGACGTATTAGAGTTGTTAGTTTAAAAGAAAAAAAAACGCTGCTACTAATACTTACTAAAAACAATGATTTAAGACAAAATTTTGATTTCAATATTTTGGTACTATGATTGAGGGGTGGAGGATGAGAATAATTGTTTTACGATGGGCGGATTTAGTGTGGGGACAATGGAGTCAGCGCCCCCTCACTCAATTTCAAAACCTTCTACTCAGGAGCAATTGCCCCAATAAGTACCACAGTAGACTCACCTTTTGCCCCCACAATTTAAATTTGCTTCAACAATTCTACAAGCCTAGCTCCATTATATTTTGTTCGAGGGAACACAAGTTTTAAAAAAATCGAAACCATTATTGTAATACGTGTTCTAAAATTCGCGCATATGCTTAGCATATACATGCATATACTCGATGCATTTTAGAAACATCTCACATATGGGGTATATGCATGATAATGCGATCAACTTATTTTGTTGATTGCATATGCACACTTAAACATCAAAATGTGCACGTATTTTTCTTTAAAAAATGTGTCCAAATTAGTCTAGCAAAGCATAACCCATTTTTATAACTTCAAACGAAAAAAAAATCAAATTGAGTCCAACGAATATCAAATTAACCCAAAACATTCAAGTTCATGAATTATATAGAGCAAACTATAGAGTTTCGACGTTTGAAAAAAAAATCAAAAATCAAAATAAATTTTTCGTAGAGTTGCAAACTATCTACACGGAGCCCTGAGCCTCCATCTTCTTCGGTCTTTTTCTAGTTTTACCAGCAAATGATGCTAGTAATGAACTTGAATTATCGATGATTGTGATGATAAGAAAAAGGTTAATAATGATATGAAATAATTTATAAGAGGTATTAGAAATTCTCAAGTTAAAATAATTTTACATCGGATGACAATGAAGATGACTTGGACGAAGAGGAGTTTGAATTAGAATTCGATAAAAAATTAAACAATACTTAGGTTTTTTTAAGTCGATGTTTGTATCCAATTTAATATAATTGTAGGAATCGATTGTATTTATGATTTCGAGCATTATACTTTTGTTAAAATTTTGAAAAATATGTATAAAATTCAATTAATTGCAGTATTTATGATTTCGAACAATATTTTCTTTAAAAAAAATAAAAATTGAAGAATATGTATAAATTTTAAAGAATGCATTATTTTATTTATTTATTAGTTTTGGATATTTAAAATAATATTAAAAATTAGAAAATGAATAAATATGTGTATGTTCACATATTCTTATAATGCTTGATGCTCAACCAAAATGCATTGTCATGCATTACGCATTTTAGAATATTGATCGTAATTAGATAGAATAATCTGAGAATGTTTGGTTGAGGTCAATAAGTTATTATAAGTTAATTAACCTAAAAGTAAATTTTAAATGATTAAAAGTTCATACTTATTTACAAGAATTAATTTTGAAAATAATTAAAAGTAACGTTATGTTTTATATGTTTAGGTTTAGCCAAACATGGGATTACGTTGGGAAATGGGTGATATTTGTGAAAATCAGTAAAGTTTCGAGGAAAAAAAGGTATGAATTCACGTGCTGAAGCCTTCCGTGTCATATTGTCTCCTCCTCACCCGCATCCAATCATTTGTGATCCCAATTGCAAAATTATAACTTCTTCAAATTATAAAATTTACTAATTGGTATTGAATTTGAAATTTGGTAGCAATTTAGTTTATATATATATTCAACTTTTCCACTTCTCCGACTCGTTTTCATGTTTTATTTATATGTACAATTCCTGATTAAATTAATGTTAAATTATAAACAATCGATTCCTCTGGTAAAAATCGCACGTGTCAAATAAGCATGAAGAGAAAGACATTAACAAATTAGTCGATTCTATGATCCCCATATTTTAGAAAATTTTCATTCTAAATAACTTCACACACTGAATCCCCAAGACAAGATTTTCCAATCAATAATAATTAAAATCGTATTTTAATACATTTAATCGGTATAAGAATTTTTGATAAATAAAGTAATAAATACAAAATAATGTATATTGCTAATGGTAGGTAACAAATAATAAATTAAAATAAATACATTTTTCCGTCGAGGATTAAAATATTTTATAATAGATTTAGTTACTCTATAGAATTTCGTTGTTAAGAAATTAATAAAAGTATTAAAAATTAAAGTATTACTTTTAGAAGTTTATCGCCAATTAAATAACAACTAAAATTTAATTTAAAATAATGGATGTCTTTTTAGTTAGTATACTAAAAGATAAATTAATTAATTAATTAATTAATTTACCAACAAAATTTTCGTAAATAAATAAGGTAATAAAAAATTAAGTACCAATGAAAATTTCCATACGGATTATAGTAACAATTAAAATAACTTATTCGTGGTGGATAACTTGTAGAAAAATAAAAATATGTAGAAAGAATAAAATTTTATTGATGAAATTGACGGCTTCTCCTATGTGATCGGAGACCGAAAGACCATTGCCAATAATTAATAGAGGTGCATTGATAATTATCTATATTATTTATGTTGATGATTTATTACATTTATCGACTTATATTGAATCATGTCAAAATTACTTCGATGTTCACCTACAATTTTCGTTAGAATCAATTATTCTCAAAAAGGCTCCTCAGCCATTTTATTTTAGACCTTTGAGCAGTTGTGAATAGGTATATTGAATCTAACTTTTGACCAAGATGAAGACATGATTTCTGACCTAACACCAAATTGGTACTCCATTCATCCCGCATAGATAATCTTGATTTCATTTCCATACAGATTAAGAAAACGTAATTAATATAATTAAAAAAAATACTATATTTAAATAAGAAAAGTTCATATTTATTCATAACAATACACATTAAAAAATAGCATTTCGAAAAATTAAGAAATTAACTATATTCTCAACATAAAAAGTGATCTATAATTTATGTCCGACAAAAAAAATAAAATAAAAATAAAACATGTATGTCATCATGGGACGGATGGAGAAATAATTTCCTATTTAATGGTAAATAAAGCAAAAATGTAAAAGACAAAAGAGAATAATGGAAGAAGTTAATGGTCATTAGGAAATGATGAGACAAAGACTGCTCGTGAGAGTACACAGAAATGTAATAATTACTTTTGTATTTTTATTAATTTTGGTTCCTTCTTGCTAGCTCCCATTTTTACCAATTCTAGATTTTTGGTCACGTCAAATCGATCCAAACTCCGTAAACTTTCCTCTCATCACTCATTTATAAAACAAAAAGTCTGCAAGCACATGGCAACAGGAAAATGTACAGGAAGACTTATCGTTAAATTTCCTGTACTCATAGCATATCTCTACAAATTGCAATAATTTTGCTATAATTGATGTACATTATAGTTCACACTTGTCACGCGATGTTATTCAATTAGACAATTGAAAAAGAAAACAGTTTTTTCAATCAATTATTTGTTGAAAACATAGCAAATGTCAACAACAGTATAATAAATGAGTGTACAAAAGAACCATTTTGCTAATACGTTTTGGACCATGTCCAAGTCATGTGACCGAGAAAACAAGTTTCTGGACACACACACACACACACACACATATATATATATATTGTTGGAAATAGTCGTGCATAAACTATATTTCAATTTTCTGACTAAAACATGTGCATTCAAATGAGTAGATATATTCTTGTACATATAATAATGGATGGTGACACTCTTTTTCAAGACACAACAACCACACCCCATAGTAGAAACAAGCAAAATTACGAAGATCACGAACCAAACAATGTTTAGAACTTTCTTTATATTGAAAAATCAAACTCAAAATTAATGCAAAAAATATTTTGTTGTGAAAATGCAAAAGTTAAGTGAAGGTATGAATTAAATGCCTAAAATTTCAAATAAAGGGGTTCAAATAATAATTTAAAAGTTTTGTCTCAAAAAACATAATTCGTGAAAACGCGTGTCTAATAACTAAAAAATACACCTTGTTGGAAAGTATATGTTTAGAAGGACATGTTATAAGATGAAATTCCTCTATGGTTGAATTCGGAAGTTGTTCGGATTATTAAACATGCGCAAAAACGATGACATGTTTATATTGTAGAATGGATAGTACTTAACAATATTAAATCAATAAGTTATAATTTTGTTTACTTAATAGAGTATTGTTTGTCAACATGGTCTCCGAGTATTGTATTCGACTGTTAACTCAGTACATTTTACACGAGTTAAAATGTGCTCTTCACCCTTTTGATATTTATTGAATCAAATGTTTTTGAGCAAGTTCGACAGTACTCGAGTTGATGATATAGTTTAATCTCTAACAACCTTGTCAACCATACATCACGTGACATGAATTCACGAACGATGCACGTGGAAAACAGCGGAGCACACGTGCCCCGGTCTTTCTATATTAACATGGTCAGAACAAATGGGCATCTTATACTTCACAATCATTTGCTTGGAAATCAAAAACAATTAATTTTCAGTACATTAAAACCCTGTATTAATAGATGTAATCCAGCCATGCAAATCCGCGTGCGCACGTGCAATGAGATAATCAAGATTTGTGTTGCTAATTAAGTGATTATTCTTTTTGCTTTGAATATGGTTAAAATTACACGAGTAGGTGCCCTTGGATTATGTGCTATTGCTTAGAAAAACAGAATTAAGGATTTTTTTAAGAATAAAAAATGTGTCCCATTTGCTGAATCAAGTGATCTAACAACTAAGATTATTGGTTACCTATTTGGCCCATTTCTTGAAATTCATTTTTAATCTAACATTTAATAAAACTCGTAACTTTCAAAATTATAGTGTACATAATGACCAAGTGACATTTCTTCATTGATCAGTGAAAATAACTGTTTTTCTGCCCGCCAATGATGAAATGCCACTTGGACATTATGTACACTAGGATGTAAACCCTAATATAAATATAACCCTTAACTTTTATCAACAACATATTTTAACACTTTCATTAAAATTAGCTAAAAATCTAATTTTTATTCAAACCAAACGACCCATAAATAGTATGAATTCACAATAGTACAAAAAGCACTAATGAACAGGCGTGATGCAAATAACGCTTTGTCTATATCCTAATCGTAATTTTCAACATCGTGTCAATGACCCAATTGTACTTTCATATAACAAGGGCTCACGGGCCATGCCTACACATCAGGCACCAAATAATCCCTCTCAACTTTTTGCAGATAAAGGTTTCTTTTTCTACAGAACTGGCATCAAGATATATGAATGGCCGATGAGAACCTAGAATCAAAATATATAACAGTAGTGTTGATACAATACAAACTGAAATAAACAAAAGGTCAAAGTAACCATATTTCATAACTTTTACAACTGAAAGAAAAAAGGACGAGAAGCTTTTCCTCCCACCTATATCGGTGGTGCATTATAAGTCTGATGATCATAGTACAGAGGTCCTTGATTTGTTGCTGTTGGCGCATATAGTGTAGGAACCGACGACATCATTCCAGCTTCGTAATTACTGCAGGATTAAAAAATGGAACCCAGTTAGTCGCATTTTAAAAGTTGGGGAAAAAGGACTGCATTGATGCACACACTATTCTGCAGTAATCTATCTGATTTTTTTGGTTAGTTAAGGGGTCACGTTTTTAATAACGCCAGGAGCTACTAGGCAATCGGTTTATGATAGAATAACATTCGACAACTCTTTCCTCCCACATAACATCAATGTCTACAACTTTCTATAAACAGTAAACACCAAGAATATAAATTCAGCAACTCTCTTCAAAATATCAAAAGATGAGTATAATGATTTATCACAAAGTAAATAACTGTTAACTCCATCCCATGTACAAGCACACTGAAGCCAGGTTAGTTACTAATGTTTCACCAATAACAGGTTTGGTAGGGAGGAATGATAGCAAGCAATATCCAGTAAAGCAGAAAAAATAATATTGCTCTTTATATTATCCAATCATGCCCAATAGTGACCAAACAGCACTTTGGGGTTTATATTTCATCACTGCCATTACCACCCAATAAATAAACAGAGCCATGGATGTTTATTCATTATTGTAACACGGCTATTTATTATGAATACTCTCTCAACCATTTAGAATAATAATAACACAGAAAAAAAAAATCATTTAGCCTCCTGTTTGGCTCCCATTAAAATTTTAATACATTTTTCTCTCTTCTTTTCAACCACACATTCTCCCAAAACTTACTATTCCGAAATACATTATTTCTAAAATCTCATTATAATGGGAGCCAAACAAGGGCTTATCAGCCTCACTACCACAAATGTGTGTAATAACATAGTAGATGCTAAAGATTGTATTTATCTTATTATAGTTTTGACATATTCAAAATGCACATACCGCTTTGAACACAAAAATTATCTTTCTTTTTTTTTTTTTTCAAAAAACATTTAGAGCAATTACATAATTACTAATTTCATTTTTACCCAGGAAAGAGTATTGTTTACAAAACACAAACTGTACTGACAACAAGGTGATATAGAGTACATAAATTTACAAAAGCAATCACAGCAATGCACAAACATGTCAAGTTTTAAGATTCTATGTGATAAACCTGTTTGAATAAAACGCATGAGCATTGTCATATCCTTGGTACAGGGTATTTGACATGTCAGGCCTGCACAAGCAATAAATCGCATAACTTTTTGGTCTAAATAAAGAATCGACACAAATCAGAAGGGAAAAATGAAAATAACTTACATTGTCTGTTGTGTAGCACCTTGTTGAAGTTGACTAGCTGCTTGTGGCAGTTGACCACCAGCTTGCCGCATCAATTCAGCATATACATATTCATCGACCCGTTGCTTTGCAAGGGCAACCTGTAGACACAACATTGGCATCAATAATCTGTCTTTTATCATTATAACAACAAACCTTTGTCGCAAAATTTAAAAACTAACTGCATGCATAAACATTGTCCAATCAACTTAGACACTAGTGGGTAAAAATGATTGGTCCCAGGCACTTTGTGAAGATCACAGAAATGATTTGAATAAACAACCCATTGTTGTAAAATCTGACTGATGCTTTCTCCTTGAGGCGCCAAATGCGAGACTTCCATTAAAAGCCTCGAAGCTTACCCCTAGAGTGCCATTTGTCAAAGCTCATGCCTCATTTTACAATCGACACATCCAAGGGAATTGATGTTGAACTTACAGGCTTACGCCTTAAGACTATGCTTCAAGGTAAGCTGAAGTATGCAATCGTTTCTCTGCCTTTTTTGAACTTTTTATGGTTTGCCTAAGCTTTTTGGACAACTTTATTATCACCCAGAAGGTTTTACGGGATTTTTATGTTTTCTTTTTTATTTTTCCTGCCTTTACACGGAAGGGAAGAAGAAGACCCATTATAGACAATGACCAAAAAAGTGAAGAAACTAATAGTAGTGATAATACAGGAACTAAATATATTTGCTCCCCCATTGATTCTATTAACAATGATGACATCTGAGACTAGGTTGTTTCGACAACTAGCAGTAGATAACTATCTGTCATGTGATCGCTATTTGAGAATTTATTATTTGTTACTTTATCTATCTGTGTTATGTTCGCTAGCAAGTTAAACTTTAAATTTTGTTAATATGTCATATCATGAATGTTCAATGTGATTTATGGTCTATTATGAGAATATTTTAAAATTCTTTTGAAGTATTTTATTGGTTTGCTTATAAGCTTACAACTCAAAATTCCTAAAGAGGTTCCCCAATTTAGTCTTTTTAAATATTGTATAGGCCCCAGTTAATAACATAAACTCCACAAACACCTACTTATTATCTGGAGACAACTCTACTTCCACATATAGACAAGTAGGTGTCGTGTCCTTTGTATGAGATTCCCCTCACCTACGCTCATGCAGCATGCCGGTGTAATACGCGAAGCAGCTGAGCCATAGCTCTTCAATCGCTATGTTCTTGCGATAGCGACATAATGGCCATGGGCACAGTTGCTTGTGGTGAGGCCAAATAAGGATAGATAGCTAATTGATTTACTATCCAGAAATAATAAAAGAAAAACAGACAGCTGCTTCACCTGCTGAGCACTACCACCTAAATGGATTTGCCTCTGTGATTGTTCACCTCTCCCACCATAAACCTGCAAAATAAATGTGAAAGAGTGAGAGGACTCAACAGTAAGATATGTATAAGAAGCCAAAACAATAAATTGAAAGTCATGTCAGGACAAATTAAGAAATCGAATATGAAAGAGAAAATACAAAGAAATGAAAGAGTATCGGGTTTTCTTTATTTTTATGGTATCTGAACCGAATTTTGCAACTTCAAATGTCTAGAATCACTGAGGGAATACTTGAATTTAATTTTTATCCCAAAGGCCACAAAGTATCTGAACTTGATAAGTCCGATAGAAAGTATGGTATTCACTTTCCATAGAATATTTTAATAAGGCAACTGGAATTTTTGTATTGTTGTACTTAATAGATTCCTGTGCAGTTCCAAATGCAGCAATGGACAAAACGGAATCATTAAACTACCAAGCATGCATTTTAAACATTGTTATTGCTTATTATAGAATAACTCCCTCAATAATGAATAATATTTTTCATGTGTGAATGCAGAAACCTTAATTTCTTAGGGAACTACAATGAATATCCAGCCCCCCAACTATCTTCCCCCTCAACTATCTTCCCATAGACTTCTCAATCTCTTCACTCAGGAAAATGAAAGCCTCAAGCCTTTACAGATCCACCCACTCTCCATTCACATTGTGCCTGATGCTCATAAAGAAACTTGGTATTTAAATGTGAGATCCAGCTACTGTAAAGCTAACAAAAAGGTTTGAACAATAATCAACAAACCTTGATAGTTGCTCCAGACTCATTCCTGATCCTAGAAATGTTTGCACCAAATCTTCCAATCAAACCGCCAACCAGATTTTCAGGAACCATCAGATCCAGATTTACATATTCAGCTGCAAGATTGGTTGTCCTAAAGATGATGTCGTTATGAGAAATATATTAAGATTACACGCAACAGCACATTGCAGCAATCAAAAATCACATAAATGGTATAGTACTGATGTAATAACCTGAAGTAGGATCCACAGAGTGTTGAGCTGGCCGAGGAAAGCCAGGCTTAGGATTATAAGATGGACTGATAGAGATTACTTGTTTAGGTGGGTTGTCCCTATAAATTGCAGCCAATGTGAGAATCAGAAACAAAGATTTTAACTAAAGGGAACATTATAAATTTATCTAAAACAAAATCTATCACCTCAGCTGGCATCCAAGTTCCACCACAGCCCTCAAAACAGCAGGAACATCTCCTGCTATCTGGAAAAAAAAAAGCATACACATCTTTAAACATCAGGAAAAAAAAAAAATGAAGATTAAATCAAGAAGAGTAACTCACTCAAGAGAAAATGTTCCTCAATTTCCCACGTTCAAATAAAACCATTCTCACTCATATACAGAAGTTACTTGCATGCTGTGGGATATAGTTAATATACAAAAGCAGATATGTTTTTCTGTTTTAAACTAGCACTAGCAGATCAAGTCATGAACCTGAACTCTAAAAGACCAAGAGTATCCCAAGTTCCAAGTCTCTCGATCCCCCAAAAGTGAAGTTTCATTTTGTTGCCTTTAAAATTTGCCCAAAGAAAGGCACATAATAATGCGATCCCAGTAGATTATCATCCCTGAATCCAAGTTGAACCCCTGCCTTTACATAACTTCATGGAACAGTTGTGGAAGGTAAATTATGTATTGCAGTTCGTAGGGCACGTTAAAACAAAGGGCAAAGTGTAAGAAGATGGGATCAGAAAAGGGTGATCCAAAAATGTACCAGGGAGTCTGCACAAAACTATGTCCATCTCTGGATTGCAATTTAGGATCATGGCACAGAATCCTTTCCTAACACACATCTGTCCATTTAAACCTGTGATTGATATAATTTTTTTCTAACTTAAAGTTTATACAGGTCTTTATCTTATGCATCAATAACAATCATTTATAAGGACACGGATGCACTATTAAACTTTTGAACTACTAATGGATGATCAATGATGTGCCAAATATTGTTTTGCAATGAGAACAACAAAGATCTCACCTGGACCACTCGATCTGACTCGTGAGCAGAGGCACAGGGGGGTAACTGATTTGGAGAAAGGACTGTAATGGTTGCTCCAGAAGAATTCCTCAAGTTCTCAATATTTTGACCAGAAACTCCAATTAAGCCACCTGCTTGAGTACCAGCAATCAAGAGCCTTACTGTATTTGCTGCCACGTGTCCAGCACCAACTTTCACAGCCTCCACATTTCCCTCGTCGTCCTATAGATTAGGTAAGCATAAACTGTATCAGCCTAAACTGATAAACAATTCCACATTCCCACATTTAACCTTGCAAAACTCATGTCCAAACAACAACTTTGAAATGTGATCTCTAAACAGAAGAAAAGGGTAAAAGAACAGGTGTTAATGAATGCAATCTTTATTCGGATTGATGGACAACATGACTGAGACAGAGCAGATCTAATGATGCACGTGTTTTCATGCTTCATCCTCACAAGTGATATGCACCAAACAAGTTCCCAAATCTCCTCTGATTAAAGATTCAGTTGAGTCTCACATCATTTCTTTCTGCAATTTGTTTTTACCACCAACGCTTACTAATATTCCTCAGTTTGTTGTCGCTAATCCAGGAATACTCTGGCAGACGAGTAGCCAGCTAAACTTAGTGAGGCAACATCATTTCTAGATACGCATGTTCTTAAATGGTTTGTTTTCAACATATCCACAAGCATCTCTTAGAGAAACGCTTTCGATTTAGCTATCAAAAAAGTAAGATGACGATAGGCTAGGTTACTTTATCATTTTTCTTTTCAATTATCTGTAAGTACTCAAGGCAGAAATTAAGGGAAAACATTTGACATGCCACCTGGCATATTCGAAACAGGATTATTCTTGGTATACATAGGGAGCACCATAATGGTGTCCATAATGGACACATGGTGCCCCCTATTGGAGGGGGTGCCGATGGGCCCGCGCTCCCTTCAATAAGGGGCACCATGTGTCCATTATGGACACCATTATGGTGCCCCCTATGTACACCAAGCACAACCATTCGAAACATGTCGGCCAGTGACAAATTTGGACACCAACTCGACGGTGCCACAAGCGTGTCAGTGCTTCCCACATGAAAAATGTTATTTATGGTCCCCAAACCACAACCAGCTGCACATAAACTTGTTTGTCAACACGGGAAGAAATGATGATATATTCATTGAATTACAAAACCATTAACTCATGCATTGCTTCTTTGATTCTCGCCCTCACACATAAATGATGCTCACATGATAAAGAAGAAACTTAGAAATAATAAAAATATTAACCCACACATTAGCTAATACCTTGCTACAATATAAATGCATTGACAACAACACTCACACTATGAACACAAAGTAGCAATGTGGAGAAGAGAACTTAGAAGGATCCAACTGCAAACCCTATAGCACTATAATAGTATACCACATTACCTTGAGGATCAAACTAACAATTTGATGAAGGGCATTTTCTGCATCAGAGAATATGCTGTCACTGTCTTTAGAACTTATAATAATCACTCGCTCTTCATGTCGCTGTAACACACAAAATCTAGAAGTAAATTGAACTATCACATATTAATATTAGGTAATTGAACAAACATTAGGAAAATCTACTGCAGAAATAATGCATATTATGGATTAGTACAGAAGTTAAAAATGTCCAGCAGCACAAGCAAATAAAAGCCAAAATTTGACCTTACTTCATTAGCCTATTAAAGAATACTACTCCGTCAAACAATACACAAGAATGTTGCACATCATACTCTTATCTTATATTTTAAAAATGTATTTTACATGGAAAGGTTAATTAATTAGCAAACGGGATCATCTAAAATAACATGCAATGATCTTCCTACACACAAAAACTTCTCTGCAGCTGATAGACTATAATTCATTCATAGCTTCCCTTTTCTCCTATTTTACTTCAAACTTTATCATTGCTAGAAATGCATATACTTACTCAGTTAATCCGTAACTGCAGGAATGTTGAAATTCAAAATGCTCTTTCCCTTCCACACCATAGGTTCTACTTTACTTTTTCAGCAACAATTTGTAGGTTCCCAATTAAGAACCTTTTTTATTTGCCCCGAAGTTCCATTTAAGAGTATTTACCTAATTCATAAATTTAATGACCAAAAAAATTCCCTATACATCCTCACCTCCACATCTCAAATTATCTCAATTTTTATTTTTTTAATCAAGATCTTAGACTTCATTGGAAACAAATAGCGATACGCGGTCAGAGTTAGAAATCATCTTCTCCCCCCAGAAGAGGTAGCTGCTGGATCCAATTTATCAAGAATAAAAAACAAAGATTATCACAATATCCAATGAAAAACAATATTCAATCAAGAAAACGCTATTTACGCACAGAAATGGCATCGGCAATCTTAATAGTGGCTTTTGAATCTTCGCGAATCTTCTGAATACGATGCCCCACTTTTCCTATGACTTTCCCGATCTGTCTCGAAGGCACCACGATGCGGTATATAACGTCGTGCGTCGCCTTCACACGACGCTTGGGTGCCGGAACATCGGTTGAAGTCTCTGCCGCAGCATCTACCACAGTATCCTCTTCGCGAGCCCTCTTTAGATTGTTCCTAGTATTAACAGCAGTAGTGGAACCGCTTGGATTATCAGACGACACCGTAGCCGAAGACGGCGGTTGATCCGGAAATGGTTCTGATGCTACTAGAAGACTTGTGTTAGTGTTCGGATTCGGGCTAGGATTAGGGTTTACTGGTGTTTCCGGTTGAGCCATGGGTGGCGGAAGGGGGAGGGGGGAGAGAGAGAGAGAGA
>CAIGRB010132634.1:0-40971 GCA_903798255.1 Fraxinus quadrangulata
TGATTTCTTCATATCAAAACTTTGATTGATTTAAACTCTTTTAATTATCATCTTCAACAAAGTTTTTCATCTCTCTTCTTATACGTATTTATTTCTATCATTAATAGAAGAGGGATATATTTTGAAGAAAAGTGTTGAAATTACATTGCATCAATCTTTCACTTCTCTAAAACTTTGATTGATTGAATTAAACTTTGAAATCATCATATTCATCAAAGTTTTCACAGCTAACACTTGAGCTTTCATTTATTGTTATTCATTAAAGTGGTAGCCTATTCCTCTCTTTGTACTTAACTTATTTTTATTATTTATCAAGAGAGGAATTCTACTGTAAAATTACTTTGATAAATTGTGGGTCGTGTTGAAGTCCCTTAAAGATCAATATTGTATAAGGATTGGTATGCTCCTTATTGTAAGTCACTGTGTGGGTCATGTTGAGGTCTCGTAAAACTCAATAGTGTGGGTCGTGTTGAAGTCTCGGAAAGCTCAATGTTGTAAAAGGATCGGTGCTCCTTGGTTGTAAGTCACCGAAAGCGTCGTAAACGGTTGGATTGTACCATAAGTCAATCAACATAGTGAAAAAGGCCTTACTCGTGCCGGAGAGCTTGGTAACGGGGGACATAGATCATTGCATTGGATCGAACCTTCATATTATATCATTTGCACTCTCTATCCCTTTTCCTTAACGTGCTTCTACTTTGTGCAAATTTACATCGTTCTACTTGCTTGCTTAATTATGTTTAGTTATCTTCTATTCATATTTGCACTTTCTATTTGAATTAATCTATTTATTCTTTACTTGCTTGAATTTAGATTAATTCTTTGAAAAAGTTTGAAAAACCAATTCACCCCCTCTTGGTTAGTTATTTTTGGGCTAACAGGGTTCCTTGTGGTCTTTCTGAGATAGTACGGGCCAACTGACCTATTTGAGTTTCCAACCCCTTTATGACTGCTGAATGATTTTGCAAATTTGTTTCGATCTTTACCATGTACTGATCGATCTTCTGTATAAATTTACCCAATATATTTTTTAGAGATGATTTTTTCTTTTGCTGTTGAAAACTAGGGGGAGACTGCTTTTGATTATTTTGGTTGTTGCTCCAAGAGAAGTTAGGGTTAGGGTGATTATGTCAACTTGGATTGTATGTATTGCTGAATGCATAGTTTTGTTGACGTTGATAATTTTGTGCATAGTTAACTTCTTCCATTTCTTGAGATGGCATATGGCACTCCCCACTATTGTAAGCTCCACCGCATATACCACAAACCAAATATTTTGTTTACACTGCTTTTGCTGAACCTCTCGTAGTCAAGTGATCTATAACATTTTTTTCTGAAGCTGACATCTGTGCTGATAATGTCGAGAAAGCATCTACCTTATATAAACATGTGTGCTTCTTATGTGTGAATCTTTCGGAAGGCCATAAGGCATTGTTGGCTACCATCGTCTCATATAATTCCTCAATTTCATTGGGTGACTTTAATGTGATAGATCCATTTGAAACTGCATCTACCGATATACGACATGCTGGGTTTAAACTAGTGTAGAAGTACTGAACTTATAAATTTTTCTTAATACCGTGATTAGGATATTTCCTGATCAAGTCCTTAAACCTTTCATATGCTTCGTGAAAACTCTCTAATTCATCATGCTGAAAAGTGGATATTGCATGTCTTGTTTTAGTTACTTTNAACTTGCAATTTTTTCTTAATACCGTGGTTAGGATCCTTCCTGATCAAGTCCTTAAACCTTTCACATGCTTCATGAAAACTCTCTAATTCATCCTGCTGAAAAGTGGATTTATCGTGTTTTATTTTAGTTACTTTTGACAGTAGAAAATATTTTGTGACAAATGTTTGTACAAGATCATTCCAAGTCCTAATGCTTTCTACGGGTAGGGCATCCAACCATTTTCTTGCTTTGTCTCTGAGTGTATGTGGAAAGAGTCTCAACTTGATTGCTTCATCAGATACTCCATGGAAGTTGTAATTTTGGTAGATGTCCAAAAAGCATGAGACGTGATTGTGTGGATTCTCATGAGGTTTTCCATAAAACGATACTCCATTTTGGAACAATAAAATGATGTATGTCCTCAGTTGAAAGTTTGGTTGTCCAAATGGAGGATAAACAATGCTTGATTGATTTGGTGCAACAAATGGTGTGATGAATTGTCCAAGTGGCAACTCATCTTCATCAATCTCAACTGGTTGTCCAACTTGTGTCGGTTGCACTTCTGTGTTATGTTCTGCCATGATGTTCTCTCGTTGTTGCCTAATTCTAAGGTTGAAAGTGCGTTCGATTTCTGGATCAAAGTGTACTAAATTATCTACTCTTGAACTTCGCATGCAAGGACACTTGCAACGAAAATAAAATAAAAAACAAACAACCCTAAACTAAAAACAAAAAACAAAAACAAAGAAAAAAAATCTAAATCAAAACTAGAGTTTATTAAAAATTTAAATCAAATAAACTAATCCTCGGTAACAGGGTCGAAAACTTGTTCGTGAAATTTCGCAAGTGTACGGATCGTAACAAGTAATAAAATGAATTTATTAAGTCCGAATATCATCCCACGGAAACTACTATCTATTATAAATTTTTAAACAAACCTAACTTTAATTAAATTAAAATAGCAACTAATGATCAAATCAAGTTTTATTTTCCAAGCGAAATTCTAATAAATTAAATAACAAACTATTAATTAAAATACAAACTCAAATTAAAACTGTAGAAAAGATAATATGATTGGATAGTTAGGATTTTCGATTTCACTTATGTTATTTATCATACATTTAATTCCAATTCATTCAACCATATTTCATACGTGCCAACCATCGAATTAACATATTATATTTAGTGATCTCTCTTAAGCAACACTAATCCTATTCATATACCCGAACTTACCGTATCTCTATATAAATTCAAACACATATGAATGCATTTACTATAAGAATTCAACAAAGATCGCATAGTTTGTAATTATCTCTCGATCTTTTATAATGTCTATGTCAATTATTGCACGAGCTAGAATTATACATCACCTCTGGGTCTCAGTATTATCCTTAAATCAATTAATTGCTGCGCAAACAAATAATAGCATTAAACACACAATAATTAATTAACAAGTATTAAAATGGTACGAACATCTTGAAATTAAATATATAATAAAAATCTTAAACTACATCATCAATCCTAACAATAATAGTATTTAGTCATTCATAATATTGAATTTAAACACGTAAAAGTAGAAATACATCACCAAAATCAGACGAAACGTGATTAATATCAGTTGAAGCTGCCTCCTTTTGCTTTTGCGTGAGAATATATATACATATATATATATANATATATATATATATATATATACACACACACACACACACACACACACACACACACACACACACACACACACACAATTTCAGCCTTTTTTTATTTCTAGAAGGTGCCTATGTTTTTGCCAGAATTCAACTCTAGTTTTCTTTTTCTTTTTCTTCTGCTCAAGCTCTGTTTCCGTGCATGAATTCTCTCTGCCTTTTTTCAATCCTCCTCCGTGTATATGTAATCTGCCAATGGTTTTGTTTCCTTAGGAGACCAAAAAAAGGAGAAGAAATCCAATCCTCTTTTAACTCCTTCAGCCGTCGCCTTTTCTAATCAATCCCACAAACCAATTGAATTTGATTCCCAGTGCAATTCCAAGTTGAAGCTCATTAATGCTATATTTTTCTTTAAGTCCTCAATCTTTCGATATAATAAAATTCAGTCCTTGAATCCATTTATTTGTGCGACCCATGTCTTCTTTAATTTAACTCGAGTCCTTTAATTCTCAAAGTGTGGAATTTGATTCCAATTTTCCATCCAATGGTCAATTTAGCCCTCTTCCCTTTCCAAAGTGTGGAATTTAATTCCAAATTTCCATTCAATGGTCAATTTATCATTCTTCCTTTTCCAATTGCTTCGTACATGTTCATAACTTGGATTTTGCCATTTTTCGCTATTTTGCGTTCTTTTTTTCAATTCTTAATTAAGATAATAAGAATATAATTCAAAAAATAAAATTTAACATAAATTAGGTAGAATATAATTCAAAAAACAATAAAATATCATGATTTAGCACATAGAATAAGTATAAAAACTATATTTATCAAGCACTATCAAAGAGACTGACATGATCTTTCAATATGTTTTTGTGCTTTCAATCCCTAAAGTCGATTTTAGTGAATATATGTCTACCCCTTTAACCCCTCTCTATTCGGTATGGACGAGTAGTAATACAAACAATACACTGCATCCTTTTCTACACCGTACTCCAACCAATCAAATTCAACTAACCATTCTTTTCTAAAATACCTGTTATCACTTTCCATCTGTCTTCTTGGAAAGTCATGTCCATGTGGTTGACAATGACCTTTCTCTAAGTATTCCATCTTAACATCATCTCTGATATTAGGATCATATGACTCAATAGGGAGGCGTTTCCCTGGATCAGATATAAGATCATCAGAATTGAATTGAGCCCGAGACGTTTTCGTGTTATTTAACACATCGACTGCTCGACTAGAAGCAGTTGCGGGATTGGATGCACCACTAGAACTGGAAGAAACGGGTATGGACTTCTGTTTTGGTTGAAAAAATTGTTCTATAATCTACAATTGCAAATGTGCAACATAAATCAATGAACTCATCTCTCATAATCTCATACAACTAATTCCCATAATCTCATTTCAAATTTATGATATTGATACAACTAATTTCTCATTTCAAATCAAAATCAGTTATACAATCTTTGGCAAAATTGACCAGAAATAGTAGGGGCATTTACCTTTTATGATATTAATCTGCTATCATGAATGTATGTTAACTTAATTTCATTAATTTCAATCCTGAAATACATCCACTTTTATTATGATAGTTTTACAGATTTGAATGTATTGTCATGAAATAAATCGGTGTCTCTAATCATAATGTAGTATAGAAGAACTTATCTTATTTCTCCTTTTGCTCTCATGCAGGTTGTATACATTCATAAATCAAATTTCAAATCCAAATTTCAAATTCCCCCAAATTCCAAATTTCAAATTCATAAATCATATATGAAATAACACTGAAAACTATTATAAATCATGATTTCATAAATCATAAATAGAAAATAACACAAAAAAAAGATGGGCAGAAAACTCACGGCGTTGCGGACTTGCAAAGTGAGGAAGCTACAGGCTGCAGCCGTTCACACTTCACATGCAGGATTGGGCAGATTGGCGGTCGGTGGTGGTGACGATTCACCGACAAGCAAATCGCGGATGGGAGTCGGGAGAAGACAACACAGTCAGTGGTGAAAGAAAATCAGATTTGCTTTCAATTTTTGGTTTAATTTCAATTGGGGGAAAAGGTTGGGCTGACCCATTTATAATTAAGGATTGCATCGAAAAACAAATGGCCCAACCCAAAAAAAAAAAAAAATTGAATTGAGGAAGAAGATGAACCAGAAGGCAGAAGTCCAGAACAACAGAACCACTGAACTAGGCGCCGCGCCAGTGGCCATCTTCCCAAACCTCTTCTGATGGAGCCTAGCACGCACAGCCGTCCCCCTAGCCGAAAAACAAAGCTTTTTTCGACCCCGAGCCGAGCAAAGCCCGACCAAGAAAAAAAGGCTCGACCCGAGCTTTGGCCCGAGTCTTAGTCGGGCCGAGCCGGCTCGAGATTTTTTTTTCCTTGTGCTGCCTGCGCGGGCAGTAAAAAAAAGCTGTCTGCGTAGGCAGCTTGCAGCTAGTTGCATGTGCGCAGCAGTAGCCTGCCTTTTATTTTTTTGGGCCGGCTCGTGTGGGCTCGAGCCGGTGCCCCAAAATGGGGCTCGGCTTGAGCCGGGCCGGGCTCGGGCTTTTTTCGGACCGAGCCCGAGCTGGCGAGCTTTTTTGCCATCCCTACATCTCCTTGGTTGGGTGCTGGATTTGTCACTGATCGTCCCGTTAGGCAAGGAAATTATGATATTAAAATATTTATATTTCCTCATTTTATTTATTTTAAATATAATTGAAAATAAAATTAAACATGATATAAAATAAAACTTCCGAGTCGGGGTAGGGATCATGTTTTGTTTCTCCAATCAAATTTCCCGTTTAATTGAGAAATTTTTGCTATTCCATTCAAAGCGAGACATTTCGCCACTCCTAAAAAATGTCCAACCAACAAATTGTAAAATATGTTTTGTTTTAGCAATGTTTGACTCTGATTTCCTCAATTAAAGAAGGGGGAAACAAAATCGAAACCGAATCAGATTTGCAGACCGGGAAACTCACGCAAACAAATCTCAAATTCTTGAAATTCAAAAAAAATCAAAACTTTTCAACACTCCCCCCCAACCCGCCCCTGAAACTGAGAAAAAACGCAGATCGACAAAATTAAACAAAATCAAAATCTCTTTCAGTTTTCATTCAAGTTTTTAACACACTCCCCCGCTCTCTCAAATTTTTTCAAACCTCTCTCTTATGGCGCTATCTATCGTATATACATACACCCTTAACTCATTTGCATCCACCACTCTCACACTCACACTCACACTCACACACCTCGCTCTCTCTCTTTCTGGGTTTCTTGGAATCTGCATTCGTTGTGGTATTATACAATGGCGGACCAAGAGAACTGCGCGAGGGTGACTCGCTTGGCGACTAAAAAGAGAGCAGCGGCAGAGGCAATGGCTTCTCAGCAACAGCAAAACAAGAAGAAGAGAGTAGTTTTGGGCGAGATTCAGAATTTTGTAGCGCCATTGGAGGCGAGTAACAAAAATAGCAAGCAGAATCTTGAGAACCAAAAGCAGAAAAAGAAGCCCAATAGGAAGGTTAAGAAGCCGGTGGAGATAGCAGATGTCAGCGTGGAGGAGGAGAGGGAAAAGAAGAGTGTGGAGGGTGAAGATGATGCTGGAATTGATGTCAACGCCAAATCTGATGACCCGCAAATGTGTGCAGCCTATGTTTCTGGGATATATGAATACCTTCATAAAATGGAGGTGAGTTTAATGGGAAGATTTAATTAATTTATTTATTGCTGTTTGGGTTTTGCTGTTTTTCGATGTCAAGTATTGAGTTCGTTGTCAAATTTTGGGGTTAATGCATTTAGTTGCTGAAAGCATCTAGTTTTAGTGAGCTATTGAGATTTAGTTCGATATGGAATAAAATGAGTATATTGGATCTGGAAAAATTGATTGAAGTTATTCACTGGTTTTCTTCATTTTGTTTTTCTGAAGAGTATTAATTGAGTAATTGAATCATGGTTGAGTATTTTTCTTTCCCCATTTTAACAGAAAAACCCTAAATCCTTGATAATTGAAATTAAATATTCAATTCTTTGATTTGTTACTGTAATTAGGATTTTATGGGGTTTTGATGAATCTGAGTTTATGATCCAGATGGAAGCTAAGAGAAGGCCAGTGGCAGATTACTTGGAAAAGGTTCAGAAGGATGTGACTGCAAACATGAGAGGGATTTTGGTGGATTGGTTAGTCGAGGTTGCTGAGGAATACAAGCTTCTTTCGGATACGCTTTACTTATCAGTGTCATACATTGATAGATTCTTGTCACTGAATGCTATTAACAGACAAAGGCTTCAGCTTCTTGGAGTCGCTTCAATGCTCATTGCCTCGTAAGCACCAAATCATTTTATAGAATCTATTCATTGTGAGTGCTTGTGTTTTTCGATATTTCTTACATGCATTTGTATTGTGGTGACCACGTATAGGAAATATGAGGAGATTAATCCCCCACATTTGGAAGATTTTGTTTACATTACGGATAACACATATACGAAGGAAGAAATGGTGAAGATGGAGTCTGATGTGCTAAATTCCTTGAAGTTTGAAATGGGAAATCCTACCGTCAAAACATTTCTGAGGTAGTGTATTTTTGAAGGAATATGTTTTCATTGCTAATCATGGAGCCATTTGGCAAATGTAAACTAAAGTTAATGGTTCATTTTGCTAATGGAATACTCTGTTTCTTGTTGTGTTTGCAGAAGGTTCACCAGAATTGCTCAAGAAGATCACATGGTAAGCTTTTTCTTTAATGCCTTTGCTTGTAGTTGGGTTGATTTTAATTTGTATGATGATTCTCATTTAAACTGGTTTCCATCTACAGAATGCTGATTTGCAATTGGAGTTCTTGGGTTACTATCTAGCAGAATTAAGTTTATTGGACTATGGATGTTTGAAATTCTTGCCTTCTTTGGTGGCTGCTTCAGTTGTGTTCCTTGCGAGATTTACACTTCAGCCTAGTTTACATCCTTGGGTAAGGACACTGTTTAGTCTCATCTCAAAAGGAGTGATGTGTTATACCTGTAATTGCACTAAATAAAAATTTTCCTTTGCAGAGTTCGGTACTACAATGTCAATCCGGATATAAATCAGCTGATCTTAAAGAATGCGTAGGTATCTTACATGATTTGCAACTGAGTAGAAAAGGAAGTTCTTTAGTGGCAGTGAGGGAAAAATACAATCAGCACAAGGTAAATATATTTGCTTTTATCGACATGTTTTTGTGCTACTTTGCTTACAGTTAGTAAACTTTATCATAGGGTGTACTAATTTTGAATATTCACGATCTCTCGCAACAGTTTAAATGTGTATCCACATTATCTTCGCCATCAGAAGTGCCAGAATCATTTTTTGAAGATATTAAGGATGACTAATAGAAACCTTAAAAGAATGGAAGATTTGTTGTACACGAAGCTTTTGAAAAAACTTGTTCTACTGAGGAATGCTGTTTGGGAAGGGATTGTTTGCTGAACAGATTATCGTGGTTGCTTTGCTGGATCTAACCGTTTGGATGTGCGTTTGACGGGAATTAAAGGCACTACTCTGTTGACATTGTTATCACTAAACTTTTTCAAGATTGTTTCTTGGTAGAAAGCTTCTCTTACTGTAGAAATGTAGGTCAACAGTTTGATATCAGTAATTCCAAGTCATGGAAACCGATATTATTGTAACTGAGTCTTGCTGTAAAACAATTCATACTTTTTTGAATCTAATTTTTTCTTTACTTTATGAAACTGTTGTCTGGTTTGAATCCTATATACAGAATCGAGGTAGTAGTATCCGAGCTTTGCATCGAGTGTAAATAAAACATAAAATGCTCGTGGGAGGAATTCGATTGCTCAAACTGATTGTCATGGTTGCTTTGAGGGATCCGATGCTTACTTGATGGTAATTAATGGGACCAGTATTTCTTAGCAAGAAACAATGGCTAAGCATTCATCATATTTGGTTAGGTTTAATATTTCTATTGACATTACTGCAAAAATTTTAACAAATGTTTGTTGGGACTTTGGGACATCATTGAAAAATTCTTATTGTAGAAATGATGCAGGTAGTTTGATATTAGTAAACCAATAGTATAACCATATGCAAAAACATGGCACGTATTCTGGGTTAAGAAACCCCTTAGTTTGTCAATTTATTCGTGTGTTCAAATTGTCACCGAACTCAATTTTGTTCCATATTATTTCAAAGTGGTTCCTCGTTCCCGGGGCTATAGACAAATAGTCCATGAACTTCATGCAGTTTCCAATTTATTTTATTTTATTTTTTAAGTCGAAAAAAATTGAAATTTTTATTGAAGAAAGGAGAAAAGCTCAGGGATGGCTCGCAAATAGCTCGGCTTGGCCCATTACTAGCCGATCTCATGGGCCGAGCCCAATCCCTACTCTCGGTCAGCAAACTGCCGAGCTCGGCTTGCTGACAAGAGCCAAGACCAGAGTTGAGTTGGCTGGACCTCTTACAATGCCCAAGTAGATGAGTGGACAATCCAGAAGATTGGGATTTATTTACTTTCATATTGCAACAATTTTAGCCTTTTTTTTTTTTTTTTTAAAGCTTTTGAATTAAAATCAACATAGGGTACCCTTTAATAATTGCACAATTCAATTCTTTTTGAACTATAGGGGGTCAGTCAATTGTCAAATTTTTAACACATAGAAAAGTCAATCAAAGTGTACACTTTGTGTGTACAAGTAGTTTAATTTATATCCAAAAAGGTAGGTTGATGGTTAGTACAGCGAGAATAATGTTTAATTTGGTTTATGCAATGTATAGTTTTTGTATTTTCTTTTCTTGCTAAATTTTAATTGTTATCATGATTTGGAGCATACCTCCGTTTTATTGGAACTATTTTATAGTTTGTTATGATGTTTGGTGGGGAAAAATATTTCAGTTTTTTAAATTGTTATGATTGAGCCTATGTGTGGTAGAGATTAAGATTATATTTTTAGCAAATTTTAATAGAAGTTGATAAAATGTATGATTGAAAGATTTGTAAGCACAAATAAATAATAATTATTTTGTAAACCAATATTATAACCATATGCAAAAACATGGAACGTCTTCTGGGTTAAGAAACCCCTTTGTTTGTCAACTTATGCGCGTGTTCAAGTTTAGTCACTGAACTCAATTTTGTTCCATATTGATTTAACTTCAATTTTGTCGTGGAACATTGGTCCAAGAACTTAGATTTGATGGAATTGGGGCTCGTATAAACCATACTCAATCAAACGGCTCAATCCACAACTCAAAGATTCACTTATGGTTGCTACTATCTTTTATCGACAAAGGACAAGACTATGATGGTAATTTGCAGCCACAAAGGAAAGGAAAACAAGAGGGAGCAATGGTTAAATACTCAAGCACAAAGAGGGAGCAAAAAAGACGGCTGCCTCGCCATTGTTCAATTTCTTTGCCAAATAAACTCCCGGCTACAGACTACAATGGCAAAATTGGACGCTATATAGAAATACGCTATATAGAAATAGATTTGAAAACCAGGTTGGGCTAAGTTAAAGGGTAAATGGGCCAAGACTATAAGAGCTCTCCAATAAGTATATTTGGGTCATGAGCAGCTCAATTCATTTGGTTGCTTCTAATGGCCAAAGCTGTTTTCTAGTCGAGCCATTCGATTGATGGGTTGATAATAATTTCGCTTATCGATCGAGGCTTATAAAATATAATTCCATTTAACATTATTACCCATAATTTACTAGGTATAAAAACTCAACAAATTTATTTTGTGGAGGGGCCATAGACAAATAGTCCATGAACTTCACATTGAGACAAGCTTTATAAAACCTTTTGTAAAGATCCTAATCTTCCTAGTGACGCGTGGGAAAAACATCGTTATAAGTTATCCAAGTTACCGAGAAATAGTTCCTTAGCATGAGTAAGAAATCAGTGTATTTTCATGTGTATAAGAGTCCCTAGCTTTGCCCATTCACGACGACTTGATTATGTGTCCAAAAATCACACGTTAGCAGATGTGGTGGCCATCATTGGTACTCAAGATATTGTGTTTGGAGAGGTGGATAGATATGACTACTAATTGCTTGATCAAGACTAGTAGCTGCCAATTTTTTTTTTTTTTTTTTTTTTTTTCATTTCAATTTTTTATGTTGAAAAAAAATTGAAATTTTTATTAAAGAAAGGAAAAAAGTTAAGGGACGGCTCACGAAGAACTCGGTTTGGCCCATTACTAGCCGAGCCCAATCCCTATTGGTTAGCAAACCGCTAAGAAACCAGGAGACAAGACCAGGGTCGAGCCTGCTCGGTCTCTTGATATGCCTGATGAGCGGACAATCCAAAAGATTGGAATTGATTTATTTTCACATTGTATTTAATTTTTATGTTCCTCATGATTGCTAATACAACTAGTATTATGTTTAATTTGGTTTATGCAATGTATAGTTTCCGTATTTTCTTTTCTTGCTAAATTTTATTGTTATTATGATTTGGAGCATCGTAAAACTTTTGATTTATTGTAACTATTCATTTTTATAGTTTCTTATGATGTTTGGTAGAGACAAATATTTTGGATTTTCAAATTGATATAATTGAATATGAAATATAATTCATTTGTAAGCCCAAATAAAAAAAAATTACTTTTGAATATTATTTGCGAAAATATCCAACATGTTAAAGCCAAGTCTTTTCTAGGGAAAATGATAATCAAACCTGGTCAAGCCAACAAATTGATGGCAAGTACTGATTATGGGTCAAATACTATCGATATGATTAGGGGTAGAGCCATAAATCTTGTCCAGTGGGAGCATGATTAGTTAAAAAAAAAATCAAAAATACATGAGATGGATTTAATCATTTCACTACTAAAACCCTTTTCGATTTTGATTACGTGTACAATTTTTACTTGTTTTATTTTTAATGTAGCCGGTTTCATGCGAAAAAGGACTATTTATAACCTTGTAACGATCGACCCAAACTAGCTCAGGTAGGTTTCACGTATTGACGGGTCATTTTCGAGTTGGCTTGGACCTAACCCGAAATTGATTTTGTTTTTAAAGAATATTTTAAGGGTATTTTATGCTTGAAAATCGATCAAAACAACCCGATCCGAATAAACTTATGTCGATTTTTAACTAATGTCAAATTGGTTTTAGGTTCAGATTTCACCCAGCTTGAAAAGTCAGCTTGCTGATTGGGTTTGTGTCCATACTGGACACATGCGCACCCCTAACCACCACTTAAAATTCAGTGACACACGGCTTCACCAATTGTAACATTTATTGTTACACTATCACCGCCATCACTGAAGTTGCTACCATATGTAACATCATTGTTACACCCATCACCACAACCACTTGTAACATGTTGTATGCTGGAATGATTTTTAAGTTAGTGAAATGGGTCAACTTTGAGCTCCAAACTCAATGGGATTGATACTTCGATTTTAACAGGATCAGCATTTTCATGTTCTACTTTGCGAGGTGATTAACGTGATATATATTTACTTATCGAAAACTATTTGAAATTGAATGAAATATTTGATTTCAAAATTACCCACTTCAAACTTGAAATAATTGAAGAATTTGATTTAATTGGAAAATTCTAAACTCTTGTCCCATATAGAAACCTTGGAAACTTTTGTGTAGCTTATATAGTAGAAGTTTGACAATTAGGTATGGGTCCCAAGGGGTACAACTAGCATTTGACATGGAGGAACCTAGATCCCATTGGTTTATGTCCTCAGCCCATGCAAGTTGTCTTATCTTTCTGTCGACTCGACTCGAGCATAGGTCCGATCTAGTTCTGTTCGATTCGTGTGATGGTGTGTACCATATATATCTTTTTAGTCAAACTTTATTTAAATTTTGGGCCAAATTATAATTTATCAAATTATTCGGTATTTAGTGAAATTATTTTTTTTGTTGGCTTAGTTTTGGGTATTTTTAGGTGTGATCATTTGGGTACGTCTATTAATCGATGTCTTTTAACATACGTCTGCTAAAGAATAGACGCAATGTTTCAGTCCAAACAGAGCCATTTGTTTGAGGGTGTGTAAAAATGACGATTATTCAGAAAAGGCTTGAAGACTGTTCGAATAGCATGACTAAATCTATAAATAGCATGCCATGCTGCCATAAAATTTACACGATTTTCAAAGCAATTGTTCTCTGCTTTGAATCTCATTCCCTCTTTCATATTCTGATACTGTTCTTCAAAGTATAAAAACTTTTTTTTTAGTTCATTGGAACTCCTGCTAATTGTTGTCTTGCTTCTATAGAAGATAAAAATTCATTCTTCTGTAGAAGATAAAAATTCATTCTATTCTAAGAGACGATTGCTAAACGTCTTTAGCACCAGTGAAGGGAAAAAATTTGTCTTAAGGACACATCGTGAAGTCAATGGGCTCGAATAACTTTTTGATCCTTTTAATCACCTCGTTACTCTGTTCAAACTATTTAGGTAAATCTATAAGTGCAAGTATCTTCAGATTGTTCGAAGAAGGAAATTATATTCCAGAAACAATAATCTTAAGGCAAATTTCAATTTCTGGTTTATTCTCTTTTATTTCTTCATATTGTTCATCTTCTGATTGTGTATCAGAAATGGCTATTTTTGGTACTCCACTTCTTAATATGATTAGAAAAACTCAAGAAATTTAATGGGTCAGATTATAAGCGTTGACACAAAAAAATGCTTTTTTATCTAACAACATTACGTTTGTCGAAATTTCTTAAAGAAGATGCACCTTATACAACGATGATGAAAGTCGAGCGAGAAATTGGCTACTGTTGATACATGGAAGCATTCGAATTTTTTATATAGAAATTATTTTCTCAACTGACTAGACAACATATTATATAATATGTATTGCAATGTAAAGTCTCAAAAGAATTGTGAAAATCTTTGGACACCAAGTATAAAACCATAGATGTCGGCACAAAATAATTCATTGTTGATAGTTTTTTGGATTACAAAATGGTTGATAGCAAGACTGTCATATCCCATTTCAAGAACTTCAAATTGTAGTCAATGATATCGACGCCAAAGGAATGAAACTAAGCAAATCATTTCAGGTTGCTGCATTGATCGAGAAATTGCCGCCTTCCTAGNAAGATATCATTGTCTGGTTGAGAATATAAGAAGACAATCGCAAATTTGAAAAGAAGAGTGGGGAATTTCATTAGTGGAATCAAATGGCAACATTGTGGAAAGAGGTTCCAAGACTAACAAAACGAGGAAGCACAACGGTGAATGCAAAACTAGTTTTTCGAAGACTCTTAAAAAGTTCAAAGGAAATTGTGGCAAAGTAGGGCAGCATTTCAAGGATTGTCAAAGAATGTAAAGAAGAAAACTCCTCAAATCAATGCAACAGAACATGGCAACCTTTTTGATAAGGTACAAGATATGAATATTCTTGCACCCATTTTTTAATGCAACTTAGTAGGTAATACTAATGAATGGTGGGTGAATACTGGAGCTAATTGCCACATATGCACAAACCACTCGATGATCTCTACCTACAAGGTGATGGATCATGATGAAAAACCCTTCACCTTCTAAAGTTGAAGGATATGCAAAGATAGTGCTGAAAATGACAAGTGGAGAGAACCTCACTTTGAATGATGTTCTTTATGTGCCTGACATTTGAAAGAATTTGGTATCTAGTTCCCTGTTAATCAAGAATGGATTTAAGTTAGTATTTGTATCAGACAAATTTGTAATTACTAAGAATGAAATGTTTGTGGGAAAGGGTTACTAGAATGAAAGGCTCTTTAAGATGAATGTAATGAGTGTTGTACCTCCTACTATGACTATAATTACATCTTCTTCTTACTTTCTTGATTCGTTTAATATTTGGTATGAACGATTACGACATGTAAACTTTAGTACTTTATGTAGACTAATCAAATTGAATTTATTATCAAAGTATGATTTAGATTCTAATCATTATTGCGATATATGTGTTGAAGCCAGAATGACTTTTTTAACCTTTTGTTTTGTCGAAAGAAGTACCAAAACCCTAAATTAAATCACACCGATATATGTAATTTAAGGTTTGTTCAAAAAAGGGACGGTAAAATGTACTTTATCATTTTTATCGATGATTGTACTCGATATTGCTATATGTAGTTACTCAAAAGCGAAGACGAGGCAATAAAATTGTTTAAACACTATAAATTAAAGGTTGATAATTAACTTTGCAAAAAGATTGAGGTCATAAGAAGTGAGAAAGGCAGTGAGTACAATTCTCCGTATGAAAAATTCTGTTTGAAACATGAAATTATTCATCAAACTACCACGCCTTATACTGCTCATTCTAATGGTATTGCTGAATGCAAAGAATGAACATTGAACGAGATCATGAATGCTATATTGATAAGTACGTGATTACTACAGAACTTGTGAGATGAAGCTTTGTTCTTTGCCAATTTTATTCTCAACAAATTCTCACGTTGAAAAATACACAAGATATCTTATGAATTATGAAAAAGGTCACAAACCTAACTATAAATACTTAAAATGTATGGGGATGTTTGGCTAAGGTAGTGGTTCCTAAACCTAAAAATGTTAAAATAAGAAAAAAACAATTAATTGTGTATTAATTGGTTATGCCAAGCGTAGTAGTGCGTACAAATTTATTTTGCATAAGAATGAAATACCCGATGTACATATTAATACAATTATCGAATCGAGGGATGCTACATTTTTTGAAAATATTATTTCTTATAATAACATGCAAAGTGAATCAAATTCATAAAAGTGGCCTCGTAAAAATGAAAAGGTTATAGATCATAATTTATAAATGAGGAAAAACCTAGAAATAGTAAGAGGGTTGGGAAGACAACTTCCTTTGTCCTAAATTTCTAACATATTTGTTAGAAAATGAACCTCAAAAGAGGCTATATCATTTATCGAAACTTCATATTGAAAAGAAGCTGTTAACATGAAATTGAATTCATACTATACAAAATCATATATGAAAACTTTATCATTTTTATCGATAATTATACTTGATATTGCTATATGTAGTTACTCAAAAGTGAAGACAAGGCAATAAAATTGTTTAAACACTATAAATTAAAGGTTGAGAATCAACTTTGCAAAAAGATTGAGGCAATAAGAAGCGAGAAAGGCAGTGAGTATAATTCTTCGTATGAAAAATTTTGTTTGGAACATGGAATTATTCATCAAACTACCATGCCTTATACTCCTCATTCTAATGGTATTGCTGAACGCAAAATTGAACATTGAAGGAGATGATGAATGCTATGTTGATAAGTTCTGGATTACCGAAGCACTTGTGGGGGGAAGCTTTGCTTTCTGCCAATTATATTCTCAACAAATTGTCACATCGAAAAACGCACAAGATACATTATGAATTATGGAAATGTCAATTTGCCAATTTTATTCTCAACAAATTGTCAGTTGAAAAAATGCACAAAATATCTTATGAATTATGAGAAAGGTCACAAACCTAACTATAAATACATAAAAGGTATGGCGATGTTTGGCTAAGGTAGTGGTTCCTAAATCTAAAAATGTTAAAATACGACAAAAAACAATTGATTGTGTATTAATTGGTTATGCCAAACATAGTAGTGCGTACAAATTTATTTTGCATAAGAATGAAATACCCGATGTACATATTAATACAATTATCGAATTGAGGAATGCTACATTTTTTGAAAATATTATTTCTTATAATAACATACAAAGTGAATCAAAATCATAAAAGTGGCCTCGTAAAAATGAAAACGTTATAGATCATAATTTATAAATGAGGAAAAACCTAGAAATAGTAAAGGGGTTAGGAAGACAACCCCCTTTGTCCTAAATTTCTAACATGTTTGTTAGAAAATGAACCTCAAAAAAGGCTATATCATTTATCGAAACTTCATATTGAAAAAAAGTTGTTAACATGAAATTGAATTCATACTACAAAATCATATATGAAAATTATCAGACATTCCACACAACAATAAGCCATTGGAGTATAAATGAATTTTCAAAAGGAAAATGAAAATACATGGATCAACTGACAAATATAAAGCTAGGCTTGTCGCCAAACACTACAAGCAAAAAACTCTTGATTATTTCGATATTTATTAACAGGTAACAAGAATTACTTCCATACATATGTTTATAGTGATATCAACGTTGAATTGTTTGAATATACATCATCAAAAGGATTTTAAAACGATTTTCTTGAATGGTGAATTAGATGGAAAAATTTATATGGAGCAACTTGAAGGATTTATTGCCTCAAGATAAGAAAAGAAAGTGTGTTGACTTACTAAATCGCTTTATGGATTAGAGCAGTGTCGGGAAATAAAACAAATCGAGGTAATATATATAACAGGATATGAAGTATATAATTACAAACAAACAACAAGATAAAAGACAGAATTAATTGGCAGAGGAGTGGAATATTTTATTCAATTGACTAATATAGAGAAAATAAATACAATAATTATGCTTACACAATTATTTTATATTACAGTAATACAAAACTTGTGAAAAGGGTCTAGTAGTTATAAATGTGGATGCAACACACTAAAAATACAAAAAAGATGAAAACGAGATCAAAAATCACGTGGAATAAAGAAAATAATATTTTCCAATAAAAACACGTGCGAAGAAAGAAAAAATATTTTCTCAAAAAACCCAACTAATTTGGGTCAAAAAGATTCAATAATCTCTACCTTGACACAAATTCCGATACTACAAACGAAACTTCAAGATTTCTCCACCTGGAAAAATAAATCCGGCTGCAATGAAAAATTTGAATTCTCCAACAAGAACCAAACTTTCTCCAATACAAAAATACTTATCCACTTCCACAGTATTTAACATGGATACATAAACATAAACATAAACATTGAGTTTCCTAGAATTCACAAAGAATTAGAAATTACCAAATAGTGTCAAAGCACATCCTATAATAGAATCAACTCCGAATGCTTTTATAGAAAGCCCATGACTAGTCTCAATACCTTCAAAAATGCTAAAAGCACGTGCAACCGAATCAGCATCTATGTACATATCTCCAATGAGTTTATCCCTAACAGTTGAATATGATAGAACCACAGATAATGGTGGCAAAGCAAAGTTACCAATATCATACAAACTCGATTGAGTAGTTTTCTTCAATATGGACCTTGAACTAAATCTCAAAAGTACAGTACTAAACTGAATCTCCACCACTATACTAATTCTGTGTTGATTTTTCTTTACGAATTCTGCCCGACCTTGCAAAATATATAATTGAGACATTTTCCACCCCTACAATACAACACGAATACCCTTTCAAACCTTCAAGACTTCATCTCCTTTAGAGAACGTGTACCCTTTGGAATCTAGAGTACTCAACGAAATGAGATTTTTCTTCAAATCTGGAATATATCGTTGGTGATTAAGTGTTCTACATGTTCCATCCACTAGCTTCAATCTGACTCTACTAATACTAACTACCTGATAAGATTCGTTGTTACCCATAACAATGACACATTTTTTCACCATTTTGTATGTTTCAAACAAATCCTGATTCGGACACATATGTGCCACACAAGCTGTATACAAAATCCACTCTTTGTTAGGTTTGGATTTCATGTTAGAAATCATCAAAAATCCATCATTCAAATAGTTATCAGCTATGTTGGTCTCGTCTGAAGTATTTGATTGCTTTCCATGATTTGCCGTCAAATTACCTTTGTTGTGCAATTTGTCGCAATCCCTCTTAATATGTCATTTCTTTTTGCAATAATAACAAACCTGATTATTGAAATTTGATCTCGAATTACCTCTTCTCCGATTACCATGAACAGCAAGGCCTTCTTCATATCTGACCTCAAATCCAATTAGATGCTTCATCTTCTCTTTTGAAAAAAAAGACATCATACGCATCTTCAATGGTGAAAATATCACGACTATACAAGATCGTATCTCTAAATGAAGTAAACGAAGCGAGTAGCGAACACAAAAATATTAAGGTCAAATCTTCTTTATCATACTTTACCTCTAAAGTCTCCAAATCAGCGACGATATCCTTGAACACATCTAGATGATCCTTCAAAGATCCGCCTTAGCCATGCAATGAGAATACAACCTCCACTTCAGATGCAATTTGTTTGTTAGACTTTTAATTATGCATAATTGCTCCAACTTCAACCACAACTCAGCTGTCGTTTTCTCCTTCAAAACGTCCTGAAAAATATTGTTAGAGAGATGAAGATGGATCTGTGAAAGTGTCTTCTGATCCTTCCGTTATTTCTCCTTCGTCGTCCAAGTTGTAGGCATTTTGTCAAATCCCAACAACGCATCATCCAAATGTATCTGCGTGAGTACAACTCGCATCTTCACTTGTCATAACGAAAATCTTGTATTGCAATCCAAGAGCAAAATTTCATACTTCAAGGCTGTCATCAATAACAAAAATATTGAACTAATCACAGTCAGTAACTTTGATACCACTTGTTGGAAAATAAAACGAATCAAGGTAATATATATGATATGATATGAAGTTTATGATCGCAAACAAATAATAAGATAAAAGACAATGAATTAATTGACTGATGAAATGAATATTTTATTCAGTTAACTAATACGGAAAAAAATAAATACAATAATTGTACCTACACAATTATTCTATGTTTCAGTAATAAAAAAATTATGAAAAGAGTCTATTATTTGTAAGGGTGGATGCAAAATCCTATAAATACCACAAAGATGGAAACAAGATAAAAAATCACGTGAAATAAAAGAAATAATATTTTTCCAATAAAAACATGTGTAAAGAAAGAAAAAATATATTATCAAAAAATCCAACCTAATTTGGTTAAAAAATTCCAACAAGTAGGCTCTTAGAAAATGGCATGAAAAATTTAACACGATTATGGTGTCAATGGTTTCAAAATAATGAGTGTGACAAATATGTGTATGTAAAGAATACTCAAAATGGATATATTATGGTATATTTATATGTAGATGATATTCTGCCAATAATTCAAACTATTAAAAGAATGCTAACAAGTAAGTTTGAAATGAGGTTTTTGGGTGTCACCGATATTATATTAGGAATTAAAATTTCTAGAACATTCAATGGTCTTGTATTATCTCATTCACATTACATTGAGAAGATTTTCGCTAAGTTCAAGAAATATGATATTAGTCCTATTAAAACACATATGGATGCTAGTATGCATCTTTTTTTTTTTTTTAACAACGGTGATAGTATGTCTTAATTCGAATATTTTAGTATCATTGTCAATTTAAAGTATTTCATTAACTGCACTCGACCTGATATTGATTACTCTATTAGTAGGCTAAGTCGATATACAAGTACTCTAAGCACTGAGCATTGGAAGGAAATTGTTGGAGTTTTAGGGTATATAAAACACAAAAACTTCATATTGCATTATTTGAGACACTCAGCAAAAATTGAAAGATAATGTGATCCAAATTGGATATCAGATACTAAAGACACCAAGTCTACAAGTGAATATATCTTTACACTTGAAGGTATTGTAGTATTTTGGAAATCTTCAAAACAAACATGTATAGCTAGATCAACGATGAAACTCGAATTCATTGTGTTAGATAAAGATGGAGAAGAAGTCGAATGGCTACGAAACTTTCTAGAATATATTCCATGATATGTTAAACTTGTGCCTGCTATATGTATCCACTATGATAGTTAATTGGCAATTGAAAGGACACATAATGCCATGTATAACGATAAATCTCGCATATACATTGTAGACACAAGACCATTAGACAATTACTCTCTACTGGTGAGACTTGTTTCTCTTACCCATTTCTACGATAAGATAGTGCCTAAATGTCGCGAATCAAGTTAAGTTACGCTTTTAATGATCTTTATATCATAATCTATACAAATGGAGTATAGTAGAATACTCTTTACAATGATCACGTATGTGGTTGAGAAAGGGTCATTTCTGTGAGAATTATGTAAAGATAAACTCTCTAAAAACACTCATGAACTAGGAAGTGTACAAGGCCAAAATGGACACAAATATGAGAAGCAATAGTGTTTGAAGAGAAATGCATGATTTTTGTTGTCTAAGTTTATACGAACGGCTAACTGTTCAGAACATCTTATGACTGATTGGCCAAATAAATCTAATAGATTTTTACTATGCAAGGTTTTAAGTCTCTGGCTACTTATCATGATGCAGCTTTTCTTCATTTATTCTCGAAAGTAATATCAATTGTTGTTGTGTTTGGAAAAAAACGATATATTTAATTCATATGGAGAATTGTTGGAAATGATTTTTAAGTTAGTGAAATGGGTCAACTTTGAGTTTCAAATTCAGTGGAATTCATACTCTGACTTTAATGGGATCAAGCATATTCATGTTTTACTCAGCGATGTAATTAACATGATATATTTACTTACCATTTACAATTCAATGAAATACTTGATTTCAAAGTTGCCCACTTGAAACTTGAAATAGGTGAAGAATTTGATTTAATTGAAAAATGCTAAACTCTTGTCCCACTTAAGAAACCTTAGAAACTTTTGTGTGGTTTGTATAGTGGAAATTTGGCAACTAAATTTGGGCTCAAGTGGTATACATTTTGGAATATGAGAGACCTAGATCCTATTGGGTCGGTCCTAAGCCATGCACGCGAGCCCCACCATCTCCATCCGTTCAACCAGCTCGACTGACATGACATAAGCACGAGCACGTCCATGGACCCGTGTCCAGGTTCGATTTTGTTTAGTTCGCGTATGGGTGCGGATGTATACTTGTACTATATATTTTTTTTTGGGGGCAATATTTATTTAAATTTTGGACCAAATTATAATTAATCAAAATTTTGGGTACTTCGTAAAATTAATTTTTTCATCGGTTTAGTTTCTGGTATTTTCTAGGGTGACCATCTTGGTACTTCTGTTAATCGATCTCTTTTAACAGACTTAACAAACATTTGTTAACATACCAGATGCAGGGTTTCAATTCGAATAGAGCCGTCTGCTCATTTTTTGAAGGGTTGTCTGAACAATGATGACTATTCTGAAAAGGCTTAAAGAGTGTTCGAATAGCCTGCTCGCTTAAAGATTTACACAATTTTCATTGCAATCATTCTCTATTTTGAATCTCATTCCCCCTCTCATATTTTGACATTGTTCTTCGAAATATAAACACTTCTTTCATTTCGTTGGAACTTCTACAGGTTTTTGTGTTGCTTCTATTAAAGACGAAATTCATTTTATCTTAGGAGACGATTTATTAATGCCTTTAGCTCCATCGAAGAGAACAAATTTATTTTAAGGACATATTGTGAAGTTAATGGACTTGAATAAATTTTTGATCTTGTTGATCATCCTATTATTCTGTTCAAAATTATTCACGTAAATCTATGAGTGTAAATATATTAAAATTGTTCAAATGAGGAAATTTTACTCCAGAAACAACATTGTGGGCTGCATACCACCATAATCAAATTTTTACGCCACCATATTGCCAATGTCCACACATACCTAATTTGACATCACAAAAATCACGAACGCTGGCAATAACCTTTCTAACCGCCATCACCACCATTTATGTCATCCAATCTCACCACTATAAAAGAACCACTACAAAGGCTACCGTCGCTGACAGCCCATTTCATCACTACCGCCAACACAAAAAACAAATATTAAATCAATCTTTCATAAAATAAACCATTAAAAACATTCAAATAAAATCTGGAAAAAATACTAAAGAAATCAAATTTCAAATTATAGCTTTGCCAACGACAACATCAACGTCGAGGTAGAGTAGTTTCTGGATTTAGGTTATGGTGATTGTGCACGAGGATGAGATAACCGATGGTGGACTCTGACTGTGGAGGGTGGCATTGAGGATTAGGAATTTATTACAGTGTGGAAGGAAGTGATGGAAATTTATGGTGGAGTCTCATCTGGATTCACAGTTGAAAGGCGGTGATTGATTTATCGGAGTCCATTCTTCCTTTTCGGCACTGGAATCCGATCCTCCCCCTCATCCAGATATTTGATTACGTGTGTATTTCTTATGTGATGTAATTTTCACATGAATTATTACGTGTAAATTATTATTATTTTTTAGATGAGAATTTCAAAATTGCATACAAAAAAAAAAAAAAAAAAAAAAAAAANTATTGTTAAAAAGAATGAAATTCAAAGTTTTTTTATTTTAGAATATGCAAAAGCAATGTTGTGGGTTGACTAGTGAAGCCCATGAACTTTAGGTGCTGAGCTCGGTTGGCCCATGGACTCGTGGTGGAACAAGGTGAGCCGTCCATGGGCCAAGCTCTCACGAGCCTATAAAGCTCATTGCCACCCCTTATGTGACACGTGTAATTTGAATTTTTTCAAATTACTTATTAGGTTATGTTATTATTATTAACAAACGAGAAAGAAAAAGAAAAAGAAATTTCCACAAAATACAATTTGGGTGAATTGTTTCAAAAATCATTGAACTTATACTATTGCCACAAACTGCTCACCAAACTTGATTTTGCTTCACAAAGGTTACTAAACTTTCACCATTACCACTTCATCCGTTACCCTAAAAAATCTTTTTTGTTAACTGTTGATGGCGGCTTTCGATCGTTAAAATGAAGCTAAATCACCTCCAAAGCCCGTCAGCATAAAATGCATTTTTCCAACATGTTTTTGCCTTTCCCTTAAAAAAATAAAAAACAATATAAAAATATGTTTTATCGATCTTCAAAACCAAAATCATCTCCGTCACTTCCTATAAATCGAATTTCAAGCTTCGCGCTTTTCCCCCAAATGGAGGCTAATCGAGCACACCGTATCTCTGCAACATGCACCGATTTCAGTTGACGAAGCCAATGTCGTACAATAGTTGATGAAGCCATAACATTCACCGACTGATACTAAAAATATTAATACACTTATAAAAAGATCAATTTGAATAGAACATGAATGATACTAAAGAGATCAATACACTTATAGAAATTTATATTTAAGAGTTTCGTAATAATTTGTCGCCTAGGGTCTCAAATATATTAGGGCCGGCTTTGTCACCCACATTCTACCGTAACTCTATCCCATTCAAGACATCTAGTCCACACAAATAGTCATCCCCTTCGAAGTCCATCTCATTCTCGAAATCGCTAAAATTTAGGTCCGAGCTGCTGTCTTGCCCATCTGTTGAATGTCCATCACTCGCAAATTTATTCAATTTA
This sequence comes from Fraxinus quadrangulata, assembly GCA_903798255.1. Classification (NCBI taxonomy): domain Eukaryota; kingdom Viridiplantae; phylum Streptophyta; class Magnoliopsida; order Lamiales; family Oleaceae; genus Fraxinus; species Fraxinus quadrangulata. Next base: position 24,480 of record CAIGRB010132634.1, read on the forward strand.
GGAAATATCTCAAAATCTGCAAGACGGAAATTTCCAATTTAGGAACAGTATGAAGAAGAAAACTTGAATATAAACTACATAACTATGAAATTGGGGCCCAAAGATTGAATATGCAAGAAAATTGAATAAAACGAAAGAAATTAAGTTCAAATTTACCTTCAAGTGGATCCTCCATGTGTGCGTTCGTCCAAAATTCAAAAAGCCGGGTCGTGCGTGTGGATGGATTAAAGATTTGTGGTTATGGTTTCAAATGAATTTGGGAAAATCCAATTAGGAATCGTGATTTGTGTTTGTCTGTTTGACGTTGGACGTTTCATATTATTTTTCAATTATTTATTTTTTTTAAAAGGGGGAAGGCAAAAAAGTGTTTGGAAATGGAGGTGATTTGGCTTCATTTTAACGGCAGGCGATCATGGTATAAGTTTAGTAATTCTTAAAACAACTCACTCTACAGTCAGGCATAGTAAAAATAGCACCATGGCCGGGCTTGAAATTTTAGATGCCCTATACAACATTTTAAAATAGTGCTTCCTTTCATGAAATTAAAAAATATATTTAGAAAAAAATATGTTTCAATAATATTATTTCATTACAAAAATATGACATTTAAATATCTTTTTTTTTTTACATGTCTTAAATAAGAAAAAAGTATAAATAAAGCTCGAAAGATCCTTCAAAGCTTCATCAAAATTCATATCTCATCACCAAAAAACCATCCAAGTCACTAAACTCTTTTTGCAATTCCAGAAATCGAAAACATTAAATACCATGTGTAAACCTTAAATGCAATAAATCAAGTAAAAATATTTCTTCACATTTCTAAAAGTAAACTCACTAATTAAACATTCGTAATCAATATGTTTTTGCAAAATTTGTTCAACAGATACCAAAGCTAGCATTGATAAGTGTGTTTTTACACACTTATTAGGTATTTTTGGGAGTTTATTATTGACGAAATTGAGTAGATTTTAATACATAATTGTGTAATTACTGTTTTTGTAGGTCAAAGCATCGACAAGAGGAGAACAAAGCGAAATGAGAAGAAAAGAGACTTAAATCGTACAAAATTGTGAAGTTGTGAATCAAAATGCACAAGTTAGAAAGTTGGAAGACTTGAGTGCAATTTCCTCTAAGATATTTAGTTTTCTTAGTGGCTAAGTAATGAATATTTTCATTAATTTTGTCATAATTATTGGAAAATATCTTGGGGACTCTTTTGAAAATTTTCCAAAAGTATGTGAACCTANGTGTAATTACTGTTTTTGTAGGCAAAATCCCGACAAGAGGAGAACAAAGCGAAATGACAAGAAAAGAGACTTAAATCGTACAAAATTGTGAAGTTGGAGATCAAGGTACACAAGCCAGAAAGTTGGAGGACTTGGAGTGCAATTTCCTCTAGGATATTTAGTTTTCTTAGTGGCTAAGTAATGAATTTTTTTCATTAATTTTGGCCTATTAATTGGGAATATCTTAGGGCTCTTTTGTAACTTTTCAAAAGTTCGGGGACCTTAGCTGCAATTTTTTTTAAATATTTAGATAACTTCCTAGTTAAGTAATCTATTTTTATCTATATTCTTGGGGGGCAAAAAACGTGCAGAGGGCTATCTCTCTCCCTTTTCTTTTTATTTTCCTCTCTTTTTTCTTCTTTTTACTTAGTAAAATCTTGGTATATTTTTGAGATTAAGTTAAGAGCAAAAGGGGAATACATCAAGGTTTTGGCAAAGATTTGGGGAAATCAAAGAAGCTACAAAAATAGGATTTCATCTATACTTTTGATTTTTCTTCCAATATTTTCCAATGTTTGGAATGTATTATATAAACAATCTCATTTGTTATTATATTAATATGATGAGCTAAGTAGTTTGTATTGGAATTTATGTAGTAACTTAATCAAAATTTCATTAATATCATATCATATGTTGAATGATGCACGTGTTATCAAAATTATAGTGTATTAATTATTGTATTTGATTGTACCCCATTTATTTGGCCAATAGATAATGTGGTTAGGTGGTTTGGGCAATTATTGAAAAATTGTTGCACTAACTAGACCAAAATAATTAATACCCTAGGTTTGTATAGTATACTATGCGCGTTTAAGTGACATAGAGATATACACCTACCCTAGGTGATATTTTGAGTTATTTTCACAACAATTTAATGTAATTGGTTAAGTTTTTATCAACATAGAGATATGTTGTAGTACTTAATCAATTAGGGTTAATATCACTCGAGAGAGGTAATATCACTCGACATAGGTTATTGACTAAAATTGAAAAATTGCGTCTAACTTCGTATTTTGGTAATTTGCATCGGCACATTATTGGATTGATATTAATGAAATAAAGTTTAAGCGAAATCATAAATTTCAACCTCGATTAAATCTAAATCTTACCACTTTTTAAGTATCATTGCAATTTTTAAATCTAAATCGTGTCCTTTTAATTTAAAAATCAAGTTTTTTTAATGTGTGTGTCAATTTCATTAATTTGAATCAATACTCTTGTAATTAATATAACATTCTTTTTGGGATCGACTCGGACTTAAAAGATCCATTTTACTACTTGATCGCAACCCGTGTGCTTGCGACATATTTTCAGCGGACAATATTCAATCGTTCTTGTAACATGTTGATCGCAAATAAGATTTTAATAATTTTAATTAAAATTCTTTTTTTCAACAGATACAAAGATAACATGAATTGTCAATAATATTTTATAAGCAATTAATGTATTTGGAAATCAATCCAATTTTTTCAAATAAGTTAATATGTCAAAAGCCTCATTTGTTTCTTTTAGTAAACGATTTTGCAAAATTTTCACTAGCATGTAAATCAATTCAAGTAGTCATGTTGTTGATATGCAAACTATTCATTTCAAGTAGTTATGATGATATTACTATGTAGGTTGTATTATTGTAGTGCAATAAGCAAAAACTTATGATAGAGTTTCTTCTCTTTTTTATTTGACCGTTCTCCGTGGATTAAAGGGTTGAAAGAAGGAAATATTGATAATGATTATGTGGTTAGCTTTACACTCTTCACTTTAATCATTAGGATTTTGAGTTGTTTATTAGCTTATTGGATTGGTAATTGTTTGGGATTGGGGGTGGTAAAATAGATAGTTTAATTTTAATTAATTAATTAATTTTAATTTTTTGTTTTTTTTATAGTAAGATAGTTTAAAATTTGCAAAAAACAATTTTTTTTTTCAACAATATGCTAAACTAAAAAAAATATTAATGTAATATAATTTTTTACACTTTTTTCATAGATATTTTGTCTTTTAACTTGATATAATAATACAAATTTTAAATTTTAAAATTAGTAAAACATATACACACATCTATAATAATTTTTTTTAATGCCCTTACAATGCTAAGAGCTTGTACCATTGCTCAACTCGTGAACCCTTGTAACCGTCTCTGAATAGCACATGGAATCATTTCCATGGTACAAGCAAGTAATGAGAAATTGTGGGGTTTGATGTCGACATACAAATTATTGTTGTCAGAGTTGAGAGAGACAAAATACTCATCGGATAAATGAGAAATTTATGATTAGTCTTATACATGACTAGATTGTACAAATATGAACACAGAGCCCATAAGAGGGACACTTCAATGGGAATATGTACTAATATCAGATTACAATCCTCAAAAAGAATTGACCACTCGGATCATGTAGGAATTTAAATAATACTTATATATAGAAAATTTATGAAAGTTTAAAATTTGGTTAATAATGTCAGCGACGGCTCTCTTCTAGAAGGCGAAATTTATCCTGGAAAGCAGGAGTTCTTCGGAAGGCAAGGTGCAACATGAGTTTGATTCGCTCAACACTTTGACAGCTCAGTTGGGAGGCTCTTGGACCTCGACCAGTTTGTGGCATATCCCGCGATTTACGTGGTCTGTGTGATGAGGGGCCGGATCGCAGACCCCAGGATTAATCGTCGAAGGTGGACACTTGGGTACCCAAATTTCAAAAGATTTCACCGAACAAATATTAGTGTTGTGTTCAAAAGGATAGTCTTATATTAGTTTCATTTGTAAATGAAATGCAAAAACGAAAACATGAAGGACTTGCAGTGAAGTGAACATGAAAAGTTCTTCGAATAGTTTAGAGTTTTTTGGGCATTTTGTTATCAAAATTTTGGATCAATTTTCTTTTCTCTTTTATAAAACAATGTTTGTTTTGTAAAATATTATTGACTTAAGGAAAGAGAAGAAATTAGCCTTCTTTAACTTATAGCAATTCTATTATGTAAATTAGAAATAACGAACAACAAAAAAATCCTCAAAAAATTTAAGTGAAAAGGGAAATGGAAAGATAAACTTCAGTACCATTTAATAATAAAACAGAAAGACAAAAAGGAGAAATATAAAATTACTTTTACATGATAAGACAAGTTTCTATTATTTTTGGAAGAAGATAAAGTGATAGTTCTAGCTTGTTTGGTAAATTATTATTATTATTATTATTATTATTATTAAAGGTTTAAGTTGATTAAACTTCATTTTGGATCATATTTCAAGTAACCTACAATTCACTTTTTAACCGCAATATCTCATGGACTCAAATCTCCAAATGTTTATAGGTAAATAGGATTTTAGTTGATAAGAGAAACTTGCAGTGGAGGCAATCAACTTATTTTATTTGTGCAAACATGTCCCAATTGCATTTATTAATACTAAAGATCTCAATTTTTCAAGTTAGTAGTGATTTCTACTGGATAGTTTCCATCCAAGCTTTTATCAACGACACAAAGTTTGGATTTAAAACTACTATATTTATATTAATTAAAAAAAAAAAAAAACTTCCTCTCCCATCCATCATATCGCACTTTGTCCCACTTCAAATTGCCATCCTAGGTATGGGGTAGAAGAAATGGAGAGAAATGTAAGGAGAGAACCAAAACGGGATCAAGAATCGAGGTGGTAGGGGGGAGAACAAACCCAATTGGCTGTATGGGAATTGAGAACCAAATCGAGGGTAGAGAGTGAAGGAATATATTATCAGGTAAATCATATTGGAGGACTTGCGAGAAAGGGATAGCACGGGAACTTGGGCAACAACAAAACCAAGGTGAGAGGATCTAAAGGACAACGACAAATTAGATGGGCTAGACACAAAAAATAAGATCCAACGTTACCTGAGAATATAATTTTTCTTTCCTTTTACCCATCATAAGATAGCACAAACTCATTCAAGTGCTACAATCGATAAAAGTTGTAGACTATGCACAAGTTTTACTCATTGTTTCTAGTTGTTTATAAACATCTTGATTCAAAAACATTTTTTAGTCAAATCACTATTTATTTATGTTGGTCACAGAATCAAAAGTTCGCAACAAAAATCGAAAAAACCAAAAAAAAAAAACGAAATGCAGAAATGAAGAACACACAGAATTTTTCGCCCATTTGGGCCCGTATGTTCAGCTTCAAAAGTCTACTCACCCGTTGAGTATCTACCAAGTAGATTACGCTTGAATCCACTAAGAATCGCAAAGAACAGTTCACAAATGTATGAGATTTCTTCTCTAATGTTTTCTCTAGCCTCTCTATGCAAAATCTCTCCTCACAATCACTCGGTGTATACAAAATACACCGATATTAACTAAGACATTTACAGAGATCAAAAACAAAAGATCTCAAGAAGATGAACAGAGAGAAAAACACTCGAGAGAAAATGGAAGAGAAAACCCTAGATTAGCAACAGCTCAAATTGAAGAATCCAGAGAGAAATGAGTTATAAAAACAACCTTTAAACTATCCAATCCAACGGTCCAAGACATGCCGGTGAAAGGCCAAGATTACACAATTTAAACAAAGCAAACCGGTGGCCCAAACACAGCAAATCCCACAGACAAAAGAGAGGCCCAAACCACAGAATAGAAAGATAGCCCAAACAACAATCTCCACCTTGCTGATCTATTCTTGGTATTCTTTTGTGGATTCAAACATAAGTACTTGATTTCATTTGATCTAAGTTCCTGTAAAAAGAAAAACAATCGGTTTTTTTTTTTAAATAATAAGGCAACTAAAGAAACTAACAAAATTCATTACCTTTAAGTTATATTCAGAATTTTCAAGAAATTTCTGAATTTATTTAGAGATAATACTTTGGTACCAAAATTAGCAAGGTTATATTTAGTTGAAATTTTAAGCAGACTAATCAAACCCTTTTCAGACATATTTCTAACAAAATGAAATTTAATGTCAACATTTTTAGTCATATCATGAAAAACAGAATTTCTACTTAAATGAATAGCACTTTGGTTATCAGTATAGATCTTAACCACTTCATTTATAAAGCCAAATTCATTTAAAATACCCCTTAACCACAGTCACTCTTTGACAGCATCACAAGTTGCAATATATTCAGCTTCTGTGGAAGATAGTGCTACAATTTTTTGTAATTGAGATTTCCCACTAACACAACCATCACATAAAGTAAACACATAAGAAGATGTATACCTTATCTTATCCAAATCACCTGCAAAGTCAGAATCAATGTATCCTTTCAGGATAACACCTTCATTACATCTTTGAAATTTTAATCCCAATTCAGTTGTACCTTTTAAATATCTTATCATCCATTTAATAGCCAATCAATGTGTTTCACCAGGATTATCCATAAATTTACTAAGAGTACTTATTCCATGAGCTAAGTCAGGTTTAGTACAAATCATAAGGTACATAATAAAGCCAACAGCATTAGCATATGGTATTTTACTCGTCCTTTCATGTTCTTCAACAATTTTAGGAGATTGTTCACTAGAAAGTTTAAAATGATTTGCAATAGGCAAAGTCACATATTTGCATTCAGTCATGACAAAATTTTCAAGCACTTTATTTACATAAGAGTTTTGATTCACATATGAAACATAATTTTTCCTATCTCTTTTGATTTTCATGCATAAAATTCTTTTTACTTGCCCTTGAACTTTCATTTCAAATTCAGCTTTAAGAGTTTCTTTAACAGAATCAATTTCAGATCTATTTTGATAGGAAAGAAACATATTATCAACATATAATAATAGGTAAACTGATTCAGGTCATCCTGATCATTTCAAGAAAAAATAAGAATCAAAATTACTTTTAGAAAATCCTAAATTCTGAACATAAGAGTAAAACCTGTTATACCATTGCCTTGGAGTCTGTTTTATATCATAGAGGGATTTCTTTAGCAAACAAACCTGTTCAGATTTTGAATTTAGTTCAAAACCTTTTGGTTGATACATATAAATGGTTTCTTCAAGATCACCATTTAAGAAGGTAGTCTTAACATCAAACTGGTCTAATTCCCAGTTAAAATGAGCTGCTAAGGCAAGTAATATTCTGATAGATGTATACTTTGCAACAGGTGAAAAAATTTCATTATAATCAATACCCCCTCTTTGTCTGAAACATTTTGCTACAAGTCTGGCCTTGTATCTTTTACCCAAGGTATTATACATTCTTTAATTTTATAAATTGATTCACAATCTAGAATCTTTTGATGTTTGGGTTTATCAACAAGAATTCATGTCTTGTTCTTAATTAAAGAGTCCATTTCTTCTTGCATGGCTTTTCAGCCACTATTTAGATTCTTTACTGTTAACAGCTTCCTCAAAAGTTAAAGGTTCAGAATTAGCAGATTCCAGTTCTGAATAGAAAGTCACAAATTCATCAGTATTAATTCTGGTAGAATGAAACCTATTTCTTCTACCTCTGTCCCTGGCCAACTGATAATTTTCAAGAGAAGTATCTTGAAAATATTCCTCAATTTGAGATTCATTTTGAGGCTGATTAGTTTCAGATTGGGTAGTCTCCACCTCAATCGAATTATCAGGTTCAATATGATTATATTCTTGATTTTCCAGTACAGTTTCTTTAACAAGAGTAGGATGATAAGTGTTTTCGTCTGAAGATGTTTTAAAAGGAAACCAACTCTCATTAAAAACAACATTTCTACTAATGATGACTTTAAATCCACCATTTTCTCTTACCCAAAGTCTATAACCCTTAGTTTCTTCTCCATAACCAAGAAAAACACGTTTTTGAGATATGTGTTCAAGTTTGCCTATATTTTGATGAGTATAGACAGCACAACCAAATACCCGTAGTTTGAAACAATTTGGAGACTCTCCAGACCATAAGTGTTCAGGGATTTGAAAATCAATAGCATTTGAAGAAATTCTATTTATTAGATAAGTGGCAGTTTTTAGGGCTTCTCCCCAAATTTTTTTTGGAAGATTAGAACTAAGTAACATACACCTCACATTTCCAGTAATGTTTTATTCATTCTCTCAATAATATCATTTTGTTGAGGAGTGTATGTTACTATTCAATGTCTCAAAATTTCAGATTCTTTGCAGAAGAGATCAATTTCATGGTTACAAAATTCCAAACAATTATCTGTCCTAAGGGCATTCACCTTTTTATTTGCTTGATTTTCAATCATAAGTTTCCATTGGTTAAAATTTTGAAAAGTGTCAAATTTGTTTTTCTAAAGAAAAGTCCAATTTTTTCTTAAGAAATCATCCACAATTAACAGACAGAATCTAAATCCACTTAAAGTGTTTATAGAGGCAGAACCCCACAGGTTTGCGTGTAAATACTCAAGGATTGAAGTGGATTTATGAATTCTAGTTTTAAAAGGCAGTTTGTTTTGTTTTCCAACAACACAGTCTTTACAGAATTTAAGACTTTCAATGTTATTCTTTCCAAAACATTTCAATTTATTTAAAATCATTAATCCCTTTTCACTAATATGGCCTAGTCTTCTATGCCAAATTAGAGCTTTATCATCATGAGTCTTCACAGCTGCAGAGCTGTTACCAATTAAGGGTTCAAGTTGTAGTGTGAAGACCCCATTGGATCTAGGAGAAGAAATTATTTCTTTTGAGTTAAAACTTATCTTGGTAAGACCTTTATGAATCCTTATTTCATATTCATCATCCAATTGCCTCAAAGAAATTAAGGGTTTTTTTTTTTTTTTAAGATCAAGAACATATCTTGTCTGAGATGGTTTTGGAGTGTGGTTATTTTCCAATAGCAGCTTAAGGTTTCTAATACCTTTAATTTGAAAAGTCATATTGTTACCCATTTGAACTTGACCACCACTTAGATCATTAAAATCAGTGAACCAATCGTTAGTAAGACACATATAAAATGAACATCCAGAATTAAGCACCCATTCATTCAGGTTCCTTTCAGTTGTAGTAACAAGGACAACTCCTTGTATTTCAGATTCATTATTACATGCAATATCTGCAGACCCATCAGTATTAAATTTTCCTTTCATATGAGATACTTCCTTGAAGCAATCTTTTATGAGATGTCTAGTCTTGCCACAATAGTAACATTTTTTGACTTGCAACTTAGGTTTAGGTTGGTTCTTATTCTGATTTTTGAACTTAGAAAATTGTAGTTTCCCTTTCTTGTTAGTGTTAAAGTTGCATTTATTTCCTTTCTTGTTCTGATTAACTTTGTCCCTAATGTTCAAACCTTCTCCAAACTTAGAATCTTTAATTTTAGTTTTTAATTCTAGCTCTCTATCTCTTAGAGATGATATCACAATATCAACAGTAAGTTCAGTTCTCCCATACTCCAAAAGCATTTCCCAGTTCTCTATATGTATCACCCAGAACATTTAACGGAGCAACAACTTGTTGATCTTCAAACAATTTTTCATCACAGTCAGTTAATTCTTGAACCAATCTGGTGAATTTGTCAATATTTTCTTCCAAACTGGAGGAGGGATTAAATCTAAAATTATAGAATTGTCTTAGGAGATAACATTTGATGGGCATTGATTTAGTTAGATAAAGAGATTCTAATTTGGTCCAAAGACCTAGTGTATTGGTAGTTTCTCCAACTTTCTAATTACTTATCAGATAGATGAGGAAATATAGAACTCCAGGTAATCTCATCTAACTCCTGTCTCCTATAGATACTAAATTCAGGAGGCCAAGTCCCATCAATAGCAAGAACACACATCTGTTGTAACAACAGAGCCCTTATTTTCTGACGCCACAAACTAAAACCTACAGTCCCTCTCCAAACTTCTACCTCAATTTATGTATAGTGGTCATGATCACAAACAAATTCACATATTCAAGTTTATGTATCACACAGAGTACAATAAATATAGATAGTGTAATGAAAAATAATAGCAGATACGTATTTGATCAACAAGCAGAAATATATTGAAATAGATTGTCAGTTTGACAGGTTTAAGGAATGATAACCTTTTAATCCTCTACTCCCTCAGATTCCCAGATCCTTAAATGAGATCTTGGACAAAGGAAAGGAGATGAAGATTAATTACCTTAATAACCAAATAAAAAAACAAACAATGCAGATTAATAATATGTCCAAGAAATGAAAGGAGTTCAGAAAAGGAGAAGCAGCACATGAAAGTACCAGAACTAGTTCAATTATCCAGAATAGAGCACAAAGCACCATGACTCACAACAACTCAATATGACCAGGAGTGAGTCAGATAGAACAAGCAGGAATCGAAGTGAGCCAACTCGACTCGCCATCACTCAGAACAAGTTCTCAAAAAACCAACAATCAGTAACGAGTTACAACCAGAGCACAATGAACTCAGTATGAAAGAACAATATTTTTATAGATCAGTTTCAAACAAATTCATTTTTCACAAGAAAAACCACAAATCAAGAAATTTTGAAGGTCAGACACTAAGAATCAAAAGTTTTCAAAAGTGGATCCAATTAAGAATTGGATCAAAGGGTAATAGTACTAAAAATTTCAGAAACCATAATTTGTTTTTCAAAAGAAACAAAAACTTTGAAAAACATACAGATCTGCAAATCGAATCAACTTTAAACCCTAATCCTTACTTTAAAGGAGGCTCTGATACCACTTGTTGGTCACAGAATCAAAAGTTCGCAACAAAATCGAAAAACCCAGAAAAAATGAAATGTAGAAATGAAGAATACATAGAATTTTTCGCCCCTTTGGGCACGGATGTTCAACTTCGAAAGCCTACTCACCCGTTGAACATCTATCAAGTAGATTACGCTCGAATCCGTTAAGAATCACAAAGAGCAGTTCACAAATGTATGAAGATTCAATTTCTTCACAAAATCTCACCCCACAATCACTCAGTGTATACAAGATACACAATTAATATCACTAAGACATTTACAAAGATCAAACATAGAAGATCTCAAGAAGATGAACGTAGAAAAAAACACTCGAGAGAAAACGGAAGAGAAAACCCTAGGATAACAACAGTTCCAATCGAAAAATCCAGAGAGAGAGAGAGAGAGGGGTTATAAAAACAACCCTTAAACTATCCAATCCAACGGTCCAAGACATACCAAGTGAAAGGCCAAGATTACACAATTTAAACAAAGCAAACCGGTGGCCCAAACACATCAAAACCCACAGACAAAAGAGAGGCTCAAACCACATAATAGAGAGGCAGCCCAAACAATAATTTACAATTTCATATTATCCACAAATGTCATAAATTTCTATATCACTCATTTATCCTTGTTTATAAACAGCTCATCAGGCATACTTAGTCCATGTTTGGTAAGAATTAAAATCAGATTTTTAGAAAATTTTTGATAAAAATTGATGAAATTTATGATAGAAAAGTCGTGTGATTAAGAATTAATTGTTGACTTTAACTTAAATTAAAATCTGAATTTTAATTTCTATCAAATGGGACCTTAGGACCTATTGCTCACAATACCTATAAAATCGAGGGTCCACTTCAATTTTCTTATAAGAAAAAAATAGGATGGAAGATTCAAAAGATATGCAAATTACTTGTGCAGTGTTACTGAAGATTTCAGTCATCAAAAGACTAGTTTTAGATCCAATTTAGCTGTGTCCGCACATTTATTTGTCATGGCAGAAGTAGCATATTTGACTAATTTCCAAAGAATACAACCACAACCTTGATAAAGGTAAAAGGCAGTAGAGCCAAAGAAAAGATCTTTCGCATAAACCAAAATTTGGAATGGCCTTATTTTAAGGACTGAAAGTGAGTACAAAAGCTTAAATTGAAGAAAAGTCATCGTCAAAGCACAAAGAACACATAAAAGTAAAGCAAAAGACCCATCGTTTTATGTGTCCCTTGTTTGCAGGGCTTTACTTGATCATTCTCCTCTCCTCTCCTCTCCTTGTCTCCTTTTTTCTTCTATATTTTGCACCCCACTCTGTAGATCTTTTAGGCACTCAAAATCTGCACAAGTAGAAAGTTGTTTCTCTTTCCTTTACACTTTGATCTCTTTTTGTAGAGAAATTAAAAAGACATGCAAATTCATCAGAAGCATTTGAAAGTTGTTTGGCTGTCTAAGAAATTACTGGTTTTCTTCATCCTATTAATGTTAGTTTCTGGAGAGGAGAATAATAATATTACTGCGGTCATGTCAAGGACAAACTCAGCATCGGTAATGAAAGATAAGCAGCAAAAGGAAGATGGGCAAAGTACAAAACACTCTCTGGATGTGTTCTTCTCAAGCAAAAGAAGGGTGCCAAATGCATCAGACCCTCTTCACAACCGGTGAAGTAGTTTCTATATATCTTAGCTAAGTTGTACGAAACTTCTAAAATGCTAGAATTCTCGTTTTGCATACGTTATAAAAGTCAAAATTCTTCGAAAACTCGAGAAAATGTAAAGTGCACGTAAGTATTTTATCGGTTCTGGTTTCCATTTTTGTGCAAGCTCATTGTTCATCGTTTCTTCTCCATAAGGAATAGCAGCAAAACTGCAAAAGAAAGTCGCCCTCACAGACGTGATGCGCTCTGTCACCCCCAGTCCCATTCTCACGTCGTAAAAGAGAGTTCACATGGAGGATAATCGCTTTTCGAACGTCTGACTGAAGTGTGTATAAATTATGACCGTATTCGATTTACTTGCGGAGAATTAGAGGAATGGCCAACACTCCTCAAGATTAAGTTGAAGGTACTTGAATAGGTCTAAAAAATAAAAATAGAAACTGCAAAAGAAAGTGAATTTTGTCAAATGAAGGTTGGGGCAATAATATAGAACCTCGTAAATTGCGACATACTTTTGCATACCCATACCTAATGAAATGCAGTGGCAGAGGGAGATAGGGTCAGTGGTGTCCCTGCCTCCACTGTAATAAGAAATTTTTATACTTTATATGATTTTTAAAATTTTTTTATTCTTAATATTATTGTAACTTCGTTAGAAAAAATTTCCTATAATTAAATTAGGACACTTATGGCCACTGATCAAAATGATTTCTTTGTTTCTACTGCTGCATGGGCTAATCGGTTGCTCATTTTTTCTTCTGTCTGGCTCCACACGTTTGCCATTTGTGTCTTGTATTGTGTTTTTTTCTTCTTCACCTTTTACTTTTCTGCATTCCAGGACTTCATTACTTTTTGAAATTAACATTTTTATAGCGTGTCTCTGAGTTCTCAATTATTGTGTATTTTATATCTCAAGTGTATGATGTAGTAAAAAGTAACATAATTTATTTATGAGTCCAGATGTATTTAAACTATTCTAATTAAACTAAATTAATCTAACACAAACAATTAACTAGAGTTTAGGTTCTATTTAATTAAGTCAATGTTATATGTCTACGTGAATTGGAATAAATTTTAATTAATGCCTTAATGCTCAAGTATTCATGTAATGACCGCACTAATAATAAAAGATATCGCTACACTTTTATCCAAATTATCAGATTATGTTGTCTAAATTTATAATTTACCTCTCGATTCGTTATAGAATCACAAATTATCTAATTACTGGTTAAGTAATTCAAAGTATTAAACTCCATAAATAAAATCAATACATGAAAATTGAACTACTGGAATCTTAAAAATTAAATTAAAGGGTCACAAATAAATTAAATTGTTTGCCATAACTAACGATCTAACTACTAATATTAATGACAGAAAAACAATAAAAGGGAATATAGTTCATAATCAGATTTTGAAATCTTGATGCAAGAAAAATTGAATCTTGCACCAAAAACCTTCTTCTCCAATCCCAAAATCTACCAAACCATAATTTTTTTTCGGTCTGTGATCTTGATTTTCTATGTTTATCTCTCTAAAATTGTGTCCCATAAAAACCAATAATGAAAACTATATATAAAAATTTACATAAACTCTTGAGTACAAAAATGTCTAATGTAGAATTTGAGTCTAAATAAAAGACCAATAAAAGCTGAAATTTCTCTTAGTTCAGTGCACTTTAGTCCTCCAAATTAATTTCTTGTTAGTCCCAGGTCCTTTTTATTTGCATGAAAGATTCTCAACTTCAAGGCTTGATTATTTTGGTCCTAAATTCCTCAATTTTGTAGAGCTTTAATCCAATTTTATTCAAACTTGTCCAATCCAAATTTTATTTATAGTTATTATAATTTAACATAAAATAAATAGATATCCACTCAATATAATAATAAATAAATAAGAATCGAACTTCGAATAAGCATATAAAAAACACTTATGAAATATCTCAAACTTAAACTTTTGTTTGTCCCAACCAAGATTATCTGCTAAACACACATGTGAACAAAAACGTAGAAGCATTAGATAACTTTGTAAACTTGCGTAAGTATTTGAAATTGTTTGATGATTCATAAAAAGTTCTCAAGTAATTAGGGATGACAAAAAAACTCGTTGGCTTGGACGACTCAGGTTCGGCCCGGAAAAAGCCCGAGCCGGGCCGACTTGTGGCTCGGTTCTACCGAGTTGAGGCTTGGGCTGGCCCGTGTTTTAGGAAAAAAAAGTAAAAAAAAAAAATTAATTTAGCTGCTGCAACGCAGGCAATTAGCTATGTGAGTCACGATTTTTTTTTAAATAAAAAATAAAGTAATCGAGCTGACTCGGTTTGTAAAGGCCCGAACAGAAAGCTCGGGTTGAACCTAAAATTTTTGACTGAGCTTTTTCTCTCCTCGGTTCGGCTCGGGTCCAAAAAAGTTCGGACCTATTTTGCTTGAGCCGAGCCCAAGTTTTCAGTTTTGGCTCGTGGCTCGACTCGTTGACATGGTTATAAGTAATGCAAAGAAAATAATTTATCACTTATTCAATACTCGATTGATGTGTTCGTGCATAGTCAATCTAATTATCATGGCTTTTAAATTGACTATTTTTCGATCCTCAATAGTCAAATATTTTCTCCCTCGTGAGATGCACACCCCAATCTTATTTATCAATCACACTTGGGGTGTATATTTTAAAGTTGATTATCACAATATTCATTCATTTTCTACTCAAGTTTGATTGGGTTTCACCAATGAAAATCACTTTCTCAACATGTGAAGATTCTCTCTAAATTTGAATTTTTCAACATTGAAGCTTCAACTAGAATAATAACCCTAACTAGAAGTCTACATTTCAAATCAAGTATCAAAAGCTTAACCGACTAGAAACATTATTTATAGTTATTTTACCACTGCTTCAACACACTTTGGTACATTTTTGTTTTGTTTTCTTTTTAATTATATCATTTCTTCGATTTTTGGAATATTTTCATTGATTTTCGAAAGTAGTTTTCACTCTATATGGTAGGCAGCCTTCTTTCCCAATAGAATGTCTCCTAAATATTGGTCATGCGTAGGGCAGATTACTCAAGATTAGTTTCTCACAACAATTCAAGTAACTTTTTCCTATGAGTTGTGGTTAGTGCAATGCTTTTTTTTTTTTTGGTAAGTAATTGAAATCAAACCCCTAGTATATGATTACTACATCATAGGTTATACCTGTTAACCTAAAATATTCCTTATAAATATCTAACAAGCACGAATCAACAACTATCTAAATAGTTCCAACATCTTATCAATTATCCCAAGCTATCCCCTTTCAGTAGGTTAAGTAATTTAGCTACATAATATGACATTAGTTTATCAACCTAAGTTCAATATTAATTCAAAATATACTATCAACATAATCAATCCATAAGATTCATAATAATTATTATGATTATTGTACTTAATATAATACGATATAACATTAAGAAGTATCAAATTAGAAATAAATTCATCACTTAATCACAATTTATTCATCATAAATAATTCTAAATAATCATAATTATAGTTGACAAGGCTATCTAACTGAAGCAATCAAACATCAAATAAGAAATTATTTATTTCAATTATAGGACGTAGAAGGGGATGCAAATCCTTGCTTGTCTCCTATTACATTCATGTTAAAATTGTCTCAATTTTAATGAAAGTGAAGATTTTGTTTTTCGTATATATATGTTATATTTCAATTACTCACAAAAAAACATTTCCCACACATCTAATATAAATCTATAATCCACAAATCACTAATTACGTTCACACAATTTTAGGAACCTTCGATTTCAAATTTTGATGAAGAATGTGTGATGTAGTGCAGTGGAGTTCTTAACTTTTAAAGTTGGGTTTAATGATTTCTTGAGTAAAATTGAAGATTGAGATGAATGTTGATGTAGTGTTCTTGAATTTATTTTATTATATTTTTTTTTCAAGATTGAAGAGTCTTTTTTTTTTTTTTTTTT
>CAIGRB010132666.1:15766-29351 GCA_903798255.1 Fraxinus quadrangulata
TTTTTTTTTTTTTTTTTTTTTTTTTTTTTTTTTTTTTTAATTTTGAATTTCACGTTACTTCCCAAAGGAGACTGAAACCAAGGCCATTGACCTAGTAAGGATTCACTCTTACCACTTGAGATAGGCCTTCGTCTCAAACAACTAGTATCTCACAGCACAACATACAATTAAAAGTAAAAACCTTCGAATATTGTCAAACTGATTTTTTTCAAACTTGTAAGCTCGGCAATTTAGTTCTCAACATTATGTTGATTAGCTAACAATTTTCTCAATTTTTAAAACAAAATGAAGAGCTATTATCAATGAGATTTGGTTAACAGATAAAGATATATCCTCGCTTGATAGTCTCGCATTAATCCGAATGTTAACTAATATGATGTACCGTATAAAATATAATATTGAATCCATGTGCCAATACTATGAAGTCTAGTAAGGTCAAAAGAAAAATGAGTGTCAAGTGATATCTAAATAGTTGCAGAAGATATGATTAGCAGTAACTGTCATCTCTTAAGTTGTTAGACAGAAATATAATGTTTGACCATGCAAGGTAAGAGGGAGCTTATGATGAGTTCTAACAGAACGCTGTAACTTTTGAGGGCATTCTTGGTGGCGTGGAGAGACTACACTGAGACGCTGGATAGATAAAGAATTGCAATCAAGACTCAAGATTTATGGGTTTTCAGAAAAATAAATAAAATAAAATAACTGGACATCTACTATAACCTCATTAACTTCTTAAATGAGTTCTAAGCTATTACCAATGCTTACAATCTTTGTGACATCAACAATCAAGCCAAATGTTTTGAAGCATAGAAAAAGAGACACACGATAGGAAGGAATGCACGGAGGGGGTTCATATGACAGCTGTTCTTGTTCTAAATTACAGCCAATAGGTAGTTGAACTCTAGAAAATAACATTATTTATAGATTTGAACCAAGAAGCTGCAGCTTTATTTCAGACTTTGATTCTAATTATGGTCATTTCACTCCAACAGTAAAGCCTTCCCCATATTTTTACTAGAAAACTCTATACACCCAGTGGTAACGAAAATTTCTTCTATTAACTTTTACGGTGTGCTCAATTATTGTGATTTACGTGACTAAAAGTAGATTTCGTACTACCTTTGATGCTTCAAGCATATAGATATCGAATATCTGCTTGAAATTGTCCCAGCTCTCTTCTGTGAAAAATTGGTGAGCCTTCACTGCGCTGGTAAACCAAAAGTTGGCAGATTATAGAATAATGAGACAAATTTCAGAAACATCAGTGGATGCAATCATGCAAGGCAGCATTGATGCAAACAAAGAGACGAGATGTCGACTGTTATGAAGTTGGGAAATGGAGAGACTTGAACTCTCAGCTCCTATTAGAGCAACAGTAATTCAAACTGTCTGTCAAAACCTTCTGACAACACTCCCAAGAATGGTAAGAGAGGATTATATAGCGGGATGTCATGTCGCCAGGAAAGCTGACAGTAACATTACCCATAATCCTCATTGAACCCATGAAAAAAAAATTAATAATACATTACAAAATAAGATACAAAGATACCTGAAGTCATAATCAGGATACATGTGGTTGAGAGTCAGAAGAAGATAAATCAAAGTCTTTCGGCTGTCATGTAATTTAAGAAATTAGTTATACATTATATATAGATGATCTATATATGACAGGAATTTAGATTGAATTCACCACCTGGATCTACAAGATAAATATTCAACTGTTGAAGAAGAGTCTGTATCTGAAGACTTTCCAAGATAATCAAGAATCTGGATTCCAAAGTTCAGTTGAGCAATGAAAGTAAAAACTGAGTTAATTTTAGGTAAATGGCAACTAATTTAGAAGCTAATAGTAAAAGAAATGACAACGGAAAAATGAAAAAAACTACATTAGAACATCTGCCCAAAAAAATTCCTCGAGAAATTTTTAAAAATGACTCCAATCGAAATACAAAACCAAAAACAGGTGTGTTAGACAATCACATGCATATCATATATATTTCAGAAGTGCCTTTCAAAAAATATATATATTTCAGAAGCATCACACATAAATTGGTCTTCTCCAACAACTAATGGTGTTAAATTTAATGTCAAGTGATTCATTTGCTCTTTTTCCCCAACAATGGATAATAAAAAGAAGTTCAGTTTAATTTAGTTTTGGTTAATCATTTCAGTTTCACTTAACTGGATGTCCAAAGCATCACCACAGAAACAAAGAGTTTTCCATCTTACTTAGATTCC
This sequence comes from Fraxinus quadrangulata, assembly GCA_903798255.1. NCBI lineage: Eukaryota > Viridiplantae > Streptophyta > Magnoliopsida > Lamiales > Oleaceae > Fraxinus > Fraxinus quadrangulata. The sequence goes on from CAIGRB010132666.1 coordinate 18,008, forward strand.
TCAAGTGAATTGACGGATGAAATAATTGATCTATTTTCCTAACAAATGAATCAGTATGGAATCTTGTGGGCCATGAAACAATCAAGAATTCTGCTTCTATTCTAATTACCATTTAACACCTTCACGCTTTTTTCATTTACCAAATGGCCTCCTTCCACTCTTACATAAATTAGCAAATTATACACTTCTTCCATGGCCCCACATGTATTCAACAATTTACAGATTCTCTCACCTGTCTAATTCCAACAAGTCATCCTAACTTCTCAATTTTTCTTTTTCTTGATACATATACAAGCATGAGGATATTTTAATCTCAAATCTCATGCAAATTAAATTTTACGAGCTCAACTTTACTAGTTCAACTTTATATCTATTTTCCCCTTTTTTGGGACTATTGCCACAAGGCAAAATCGGGTACTAAGGCTTCCCTCTGTGAGGCAAGCATTAAACTCAAGGAGCTTTGAGGCGTAAGCCTCACCATAAACCAAAAAAAATACAAATATAGAAAATAGGACGGTAACAAACTAACTTTAGAATCACTACAAAATAAAGCAATTTAAAGTGTAACTGGAAAACAAAACAGAATATATTATTAAGTCGTAGAATTAAATCATGAATATGTAGAAGAAAAAGACAAACAGAATATCGTTGCAGTTATCAGAAAACAAATTACTGATTCAATAAACACAAATTTCTGATTTCATCTTAAATCTTCTTTTACTTTGCAGTTATGATAGTATTTAGTTTGATAATCATGGGGAAAAAGTAATAGATCCAACTAATAACATTGTTGAAACAAGATTACATGCATATATGTATCAGGGATGAATGAATGTCTTTTTCCAAAACACAAGTCAAAGATGAGATGGAGAAGCAGTCGACCAGCAACAAGAAGACAAACAACCAGAAAAAAGATAAGAGAAAACAAAATCAGGAAAAAAAAAAAAAAAAGAGGGTCAAGTAGCCTTTGCCGGGTCTGCTGCCGAAGCGGAGTCAATAAAGTGGAGTTGGTGCTCGAAAAAATTTCTGATGTCAGTTTTAAATTTATCTTGGTTTTTGTGTGTTTAACCCTTACTATATTCTTATTTATATTCGCTTATCCTTATTTTATTCTTATTTTTTGATTAACCTAACAAAAGTTTCGTTCAAAGCTGGTTATACAAAACAAAATGTGAGCTTTAAATATGAGGGGTCCCAAGCCCATTTTCCAAAAAAAAGGTGAAACGCGTGCTTCACAGACTGAGGTATGAGCTGTGAGGCTTATGCCTAAGCCTCATAAACGTGCTTAAATATTCGCGCCTCCGTGCCATTTGTCAGCACCTCACATTGAGGCGTGCCTCATAAACGTTTTCTTAAGCAATGGTGCCATGGACCTCTTCACTTTCGTGCTTTCTTTTTCCTTCTCTTTGTATACTTCTAACATACCTTTTAGCTTCATTTATAAATATATTTATCAAGAAAATATTTCGAAGTATGCTTTTCCTTGGGCAATAAAAACCAACTAATGTTCATTGATCATTTCTTCTTTTTGGTATCTATTATATAATGCAGTTCTCCTGCCACCTACTCATTCTAAGGTATGCATACTTAGATGATTCAGCATCAGAAAATTAATAATACATATTGAAAAGCTTTAAAAAATAAAAATAAAAAATAAATCAAGAAATATAATGTTTTATGCTTAAAAGCAAAACTGCAATAATCTTGGACAGATTCATTTACACCTATTTGACTGCTACATAACCAGAAAAATGATCACCCACAAATAATCATCTTGGAGGATGGCAAGAAACTCATTTGAAAATTCAATCTAAGATCCTGATGTTACCTGAGAAAATTTTCTACCTAGACCGAATTAAAGATGAAGTATCATTTGAAAGATCTTTGTGAGGCATTCTCACCCTTGGGTGAATTACTAAAAGCATTTCTTTATGGGACAAACTTTAATTGTTCATTAAGTTTTTTACTTTTATAACTTTTTTCAAATGGCTTGAAACCAGAAAATATTCATTTCGTCAAGGCTTGAAAAAGAAAGGATTCATGTCCGCTTTTCCTTACTTTTATTTCCATCATTATCCATCACTCTGAAGGTTCAATATTACGGGATGATTCAACGCTTTTCCAAATTCTTTTTCATTTCACGAGAAAAAAATATACTAGCTTATTCTTTCGTTTAAGAAGAGTTCCAATAATACATAAGGTCGCAAAATTCGAAGGCAAGTACAAAGGACTTCATGAATAAAAAATTTGTTTTACTATAGTCCATTGAACAACTACACATAAAGAAATCACATCACAAATTACATAAATTGAACGCACCTCAGTCTCCAGGCTGAATGAGAGCTTCTTATCTGTTCCAGTATGTTTGCCTAGAAAAACAAAAAGTAAAACAAATACCAAAGTTCTGAAAATCCACCCACGAGCATATGAGTTCGCACAAATTCAAATCATACTTACAAGAGTAAGCTTCAAGGGATCCTTTGATAGTACGTTCTCCAAGATTCACGTGACTCAAGAAATCATTAATTCTGGGATAACATACCATAATTTAAGGCTTAAAAAGAATAAACAAAGAAATTGAAATCTAAAAGCAATGGAAAGGAACAAATCCTTTTTAAAAGATTGCAGTAAAGTAATAGAATAAAACTCACTGATCAAGAGGAGTGTATTCCAAGTACTTCATGATGCTTATAATTAAATCACCTGACTTCACTGACAATTTTTCTCAATCCCTGCACCAAAATTGATATATCAATCTACGAAGATTTTACAAGTCATAAAGGTCAAAACTAATTGTGCCAACCGTATCAGGTTATAATATAAGCACAAATCTCAATATATGGTTGCAGAACACAATATTTTCACTCTGTTGCTTTCCATAAATGACACCGTGATCATACTCCAATTTGTAGATTTACTCTCTCTGATTAGAAATTTACCGCAAAGAATTCAGCGCAAGCCGTTCGACCAAATTGAAAACGTCCAAACATAAATTCCATCCAAAGGAATGTTTGATGTGTCACTAGCTCACGCACAAAAGTGCGATACGGCCACAAGTTAATCCAATGTATATTTATTTTGAACTTTTGATCTATTATTAAATTTTCAATTACAATGATTGACATCTAGTTTTACATGAGAACTAAAGAAGTATAAATTCGTGATGATAAGGCATGCCCTAAACCGTGTGTTTAAACATTGGCCTTATCCACTATGAAAAATTAGTTCTTTACATATTTAGCAACAAACCATGTTGAGTTAATTTTCTATTACCACCTGCATGATAAATTATTGTTATTGATGTACCCTCAATGACGTGGCATTGTGCACTATGCCTTGGCAAAAGGCAATCCCATTTGTAAAATGTGGAGAATTGATGCATAACTGATCACTAGAAATCAAGTACTAGCCCACAATAAGATTCCCTCTTTGGCATCACGGTGGTATCAAGCCCATGCCTCATCTGGGTGCATCGAAGTGCCTCTAAGCCTGAAGGCTTTAACTCAAGCCTGGAGAAAGCCAAGAATGAGTGTTCACAAGTCACACGGAGCGCCTGATAGAGCACCGAATATTAGGTAGCATATATCAGCTCAATAACTTCTAAGTTGTCAGATCGTACTTGGCAAAAGGCTCACCTAACGCACAAGACAGGACAAAGCACACCCAGGAATCCAAGAATTTAACAGCCCATCTTACCCAGGAGGGGCCCCCAATCCTGTGTAAGCCCTTCTAACTAACTCTGCAAGAGTGTTCCATCCCTCTCCCAACTAACACCAAGTAGTCATCAACCCAAGTTAAACATAAGCATTGGAACTCAGTCAGTTGATATTGATGTGTTGTATACACTAGACTAATCCCAAGGTTATAAGGACCTAAGGATGATTGAGAATAAATCATGAAGTGTTAAAATTCCTTTCATTTTATTGCCGTTATAAAAAAGATGAGAAATTGTGAGAGGAAAACAAAAATCATCAAGAAAATTTTCAAAATTTACTTCTCTCTCATTTTGTTTTCATGTCTATAAACTGCACCCTTCCTCTTTATATATAAATTTTGTTCTGATCCTTTTTTTGCTGAAATAAAAACCAATGGTGTCTGTTTCATCTGATTTCCATAGTTTTAGGTTCACCTTGTTGATCAAAGGCTTCAATAAGGGTTTCTACATCAATAGTTATCGTCACAAAACCTCATTCTTTACCTCCTTGGCTCAACCAAATATGTGGTAATTGAGTCGTAAGAAGGTGTTCAACAGCTAGAAACCTCATTCTTTACCTCCTTGGCTCAACTAAAAATATGGTAATTGAGTCATAAGAAGGATGTTCAACAGCTAGCCCTTTCGTTTTCCTTAATTTTTCACATGGAGATGAGAAACCAAATGGTTCGGTTATTATTTCTACAGAAATATGGAAGCGTCTTTTATGGTTGAAAAAAGTTATGGTTCTGTTGGAAACCTATCCCTCTCGTTTTCTTTGTACAAATTAAAAAGCTATCCCTCTCGTTTCTTTGCACAAATTAAAAAGCTATCCCTCTCGTTTTCTTTACTTTTTTCAAACGGAGATGAGAAACCAAATGGTTCAGTTATTATTTCTACAGAAATATGGAAGCATTTTTTATGGTTGAAAAAAGTTATGGTTCTGTTGGAAACCTATCGAAATGAGTCATGGTAACATTGGAATGAAATAAAATTGAATCTCCAGGGTCCGAATGAATTGGCTTATTCAAAAAACGACTTATTCTTTAGAAGTAAATCAAGAGATCATGCACCTCCCTTTCCTAGTTACATAAGAAAAAAGTACAGCTGGTTGGATCTAACATATTTGTGAAATGAACATGATACTCGATGCTTAGCCTTTTTAAACATTGATGAAATTCAAACAAATAGTGTCAGCAAAATAACTGTGCATCAGGAAAGCAGAAATTAAAATGATGACCTTCCATCAAAAATTTATGAACCAGGCATATAACAGGCTAAACCTAGAGTTTGGTTAATTATACAAACACTGGAATTCCTCAAATAGATTCTGAGTTATCCATTCATTGACTTTATAAATCATCAGAGCATGGTTACCTAAAATGTTTTTAGTCATTTTATCCAAGGTTGAGCCATCAAAGAAACGCGATTATGTGTATGCCTTCACAGATAGTTCAGCTGAACTTTTTATAAATAAAAACGTGCATATACACAAATTTGCTTCTCTTCAAATGTTAATTCTAAGTTGCCAAACTACATCATACTTTTCAATACTAATAATCATCACCAATAAATACCATCCCTAACACACTTCCGCACCTATTTCATTTCTTTTCCTTTCTCCTAAAATACAAAATTATGCTGTAACAAGAACATAAAAACAGCAAAACCATTAATGAAACACGACTTTTTTTCTAATATTTAACAAATCCATTAGATTTTTAACTTTTTCAAATTTTTTATGTACAATAAAATCCAATATTAATCCTCTCAAATTTTCACATAAAGCAGCTACACATAAAAAGATTTCTAAATGAAACCCAAAATCTATCGCAAATAACACAAAACCTTCATAACTAAACGAACAAACAATTATTACCGAAGACCTATATTAAGTTTTTTGCATAGTAGTAGATCTATATGTTATTTAATTGTAACAAGCACAATAAAATTGAAATTTTTATAATTTAATGAAATATTAAACATACCCGTTCGGACGATTTATGGAGAGAGAGAGAGAGAGAGAGAGAGAGAGAGAGAGATTTTGTTGTCGAAATGGATTAACTTGAAAGTCAATACTGTCCACCCAGGCATAAGAATCCGGAAATTCGAATATTCGGAATTAAATAATTTAGAGAATTTAATTTTTATTATTGTTTGGAATTTTCGTGTGATTGTTTTTTTATAATAAATTTTGTGAAAAAAGATGTTTTTTAAAAAATGAGATTAAAACGTATAAAAAAATTATGAATTTAAGTGTAAAACTATTTTATTGAAAAATATGTGATTAAAATTATGTTGAGAAATAATGAGTATTAAATAATTTGTATCAAATGGGAGATTAGCCCGTACTTTAAAAAAAAAAAATTAATTAAACTTCTTCTTATAGTTTTTTCCTACTTTTTTTTCATACATTCTCAAAAAAAATTATTTTTCTAAAATTGTTTTCAAACAAGCACTAAAGTTTACAATGGGATAAAATACTTTGTTTTATTAATTATAAATAAATAAAAATTTGGTGGTCTAAAATGCTAGAGTAAAGGGGATTGAGACTGTAAATTTCAGGCATATATGATACATGAGCCTCTGCCAAAATCACAATTATTTCTTTCTTTTTAGGGAAAAAAAAAGCCCAAAATTACAATTTATAAGAAGCACTTAAATCATTAAAGAAAATTTAAAAAGAACCAAAACTGTACATGAAAAAAAAAAACAAACAAACAAACAACTCCGATAGTAAATAATTATAGCATATAAATGTGATTGTAAAATTTCTATTCCAAGGTCTAAAGTACTCTCACTCTTTAAAAATTGAAGACGCCGAGTGAAAATAAAGAACTGAGTTCAAACAACATAGACGATTTACTTGATTTGCATGTTAGTTGTTGAATGGGAAATTTTCCTATGGAGCGAGTGATAACCTCGTCCTATAGAGTTAACTTATCATTTGATAGGGTGTGTTTGATAAATATTATTAAGGAAAGAATGTATTTTAAATAATGATATGATTGAAAATATGTGATTAAAAAAATAAAAAGTTATTGATGTGATAAAAAATATTATTTTATTGAAAAATATGTGATTGAAACTAAATTTTGAAAGAATATATTTTGAAAAAATATGTACCAAACATGAGCTATAACTATATTTTTAATTTTAAAACTTAAGAAGAGAGGAAAACTGGATCGTGTAAGTATAGATGTAACATGACCAATGTCAAGTTTGTCGTACCATTCAATATACGTTTCTCAATTGGACAAATCAATGTGTCAAATTCAAGCGTAGGGTGACCAGTACTCTCCAGAAGATATTGCGTGGACGGTAATCAAATTAAGTATGTGTTTGTCTCCCATTATTATAGGAGAAATGGAGTAATGAATAGTATTTTTTTGAAGAATATTGTTGAAATTTAAAATAACTTTATCAATTTGTGTGTAGAATATTTTATTTGACGAATGTGATGTGAAAAATCTTACTGTAACAAACAATATTTTGGAATAATGGGAGACAAATGGGGCTTAAACCCCTGTTTGAGAAGCATTATTTTCAAACTTTTTTTATATACTTATTTTTAACTATATATTCACACAATAAAATATTTTGCAAGTAAACTCAAAAAAAATTTATACTTTTTAACTACACATTCTTCTAAAAATTACTATTCAAAACATAATTTTTCCAATTTAATGATTGTTAAACATGGGCTAAAAAGTGTCGAGTCAATCAGGGGTGAAGAACTCTTGGCGTTCGAGAGCCGAATGTTGAAAACTAGGATAGGACTGAACTCAACAGAAAAGGGTAAGTTAGTGGCCTGTTTGAAAGCTAATTCCAATGTCTTCGCTTAAAAATAAAACCCCAAGGATATACAAGGAATTGACCCATAATCTCAATGCCTGTACAAATTTTATATGTTCATTTGGAGTGACAATTAACATAAAATCTCCAGTACTATGATTCGTCCCACAATTTTCTTAGATCGACCTCATATAGATCAAATTCACACCCTCTGCTTGAGACTTCACCAAAATTTCTACTTGCTTTGTTAGTGCCACAATGTGTACATTAGTGGATGGTGTATTTTCTATGTCATGTATACCTGCTATTTTCTTCGAGAATACATGGTCTTACAAGAATATAGAATATCTCTACATCAATTTGTTAAAAAATAGAAATTTTCAGCTTAATTGGTCCTTTTAGCCTGTGAAAAATATTTATTGCATAGCATCTTTGCCAAATCATCACAAAAAATTATTTTGGCATGTGGTTCTGAATCTGACCATTCTAATGTGGCATCACTCAATGTGTGTGAGAATAGTTTGAGTTTGTTCGTATCATCTTGTACCCCTTAAATAAAAATGTTGACATATCCATATAAATCTAGAAGAAAAATGTTATTTGTACATAACATTTTACATAATAGGTGTCATAATTGACAAATTGCGCCCAGGCGCCCCTCCAATAGGGGGCCAAAATGTTATATACACTTAGCATAACCCTATCTAGAAATATGGGTCTTTGAATTTTCATTTGCATTCCCATAAAATGACCCCAATAGGGGGCCAAAATGTTATGTACGCCTAGCATAATCCTATTTAGAAATATAGTATTCGGATTTTCATTTGCATTCCTATAAAATAGAAGACTGATGTTGAATAGATTGATTAAATCCGCCAAATCATTTCGTCCAAAATCTGAGTATATGATGCTTGCGTGCTTGGGAGCTATGTGTGAGTGAAAAACTTAGGGGATGTTCTCTTTGTATTTCAATTTTGTGTTTTAAGTTTTGAATTCATTTTGAGTTTTATGTTTTGAGTGTTCATTTTGAGATTGTTGAAAATGTGTTCTTTTTGGCATTTTGAAAAATAGTTTTCAAAACGCGTTTTACACTCAAAACGCGTTTTAAAAATTTTGGTTTATTTATAACTGAAAACACTCAAAACGAAAAATTTGTCGTTTTGAGTTTTCTTTGTAAATTTTTAATTTGTTTACAAAAACGCGTTGTCGAAAATAGAAAAGAGAACGCGTTTTTAATGTTTTGAAAAATCGAAAATAGAAAACGACTTGAAAACGGTAAAGAGAACAGGCCCTTAGCGATTGACAAATCTCCTTCATCAACTTCCTATGTTGTTGAATATGTTAAGTAGCTAATCGAGCGACTTATACAACAGTTGTCCTGACAGCATCTTGTGTAGTGACAATCTGGCTTGTTTGTTCATCATAGTGATTTGTTTCAAAATTTAGTTGTATTTGGTTGTGATCTTTGCATCTTCATCTAAAAATACGTTCAATCTCAAGGTTGAATGGTTTGAGATTGCCTCATTATTAATGGAGTATACATTGAATGGTTTCCCCTAAAACAAACAAACAAAGACAAATCAAACAAAAAGATAGAAATAATATAAATCCAATATTAAATAAAATCAGTTTTTCGATAATGGTGCCAAAAACTTGTGGTATAAAATCGCAAGTATATATGTCAATTAAAGAAGTAATGAAGTGGGCCTAAAGAGTTCGGACTATTGTCTAAATGACACTATTTTGTCCCTCGTTTGGTCCCCATTAAAATTATAATATATGTTTCTCTCATTTTATTTCAATTATACATTCTCCAATAAAATAATATTACATGTAAATCGAAAAAAATTTCCTTATTTTTTAACCATCAATTCCCCAAAAAATATTATTCCAAAAATTATAATATGGGTCAAACGGGTTTTTTTTTCCAAATATTAATTTCACTAACCTACCCTTTATTTAACGACAACAAGATTTCAAACAAAGTTTTTATTAAAATTAATACTAAACAAGAAAAATAAAAAGAATTAAACGAAAGTATTTTCTTTTTGGATTGTGGATAACTTAAATTAAATCATACAAAATGATTGTTAAAGCATTGTGACTTATGATTTCACCATAGTTGGTACTTTTAATCTCGCCTATCGAGTTCAATTCTCAAAGTCATACTTGATCGAATTTACTAATTAAAATAAAATAACCCCTCTTGAATTAAAATCAATTCTATTTAGTTGAGTTAACTCATTGTATCTCCATGTGAATCTGAATAAACATTAACTAAATGCATTAAATCACTTAGAAATTTAATTAAATACCGAAATAATAGTAAAAATGTATCTCTACCTTTTGTCCAATTGTCGTATCTTACCACGTGGTCTAAATTTATAACTGACGTTTTGATTTGTCACAATTCACAAATCATGAATTAGCGTTCAAAGTAATTCAAGGATTAAAAAATAAATAAAATCAAAACATAAATCAATTAACTACACAAACATTGAGATTGAAATTAAAGATTCAAATTTAGATTATAGTGTTTATCCCAACTAATGATTTAGTTACTTATCGTACAAGATGAAAAACGCTGAAAGTATTGAAATGAATCACTGGATTTGAAGGAAAAATTAGAAAAAGATTAAAGTCTCGAACCAAGATTAATCTGTCTTCTTCACGTTTAAGTTTTGAAAACCCTCTCCTTTCATTCTCTTCTCTTGTATGTTTCTCATCTTTTAATTTGGCCTAAAATGTTTTTATAGTATCTAAATTGCCTTGAAAACTCGTGGTCACACCGCAGCAAACCATCCTCACAAATGATCACCGGTTGACTGTGATTTGCACATCGCGGTTTCAGCAGCACATCTTTCTTCTTTGAGGTTGTACAATTTTGGTCCTTTTCGTTTCAATCTTCAACATGGATCCTACATCTCCCAAAAGCTTTTATGCTAAAAATCTCCATAATCATCTAAGATTGGTCATGCTCAAGTTGTGAAAGTGGACAAATATGTTTCCAAACTTACTTTCAACACTTGTGAATTTCCTCCAATTCCTCTCTCAATGCTTCTCATAAATCCCGTGACATCGGGTTAGTTTTCAATTAGTTCAAATCAACTTCAATTAAACTCAAAATCTTCCTTTCTGTTTCAAGTACCTCCAAAATCTAGATTTTACCTGTGATGATAACATTTATGCTAAATTAAGTAGAGTCCGTTCAATTTACAAATACATATTGAGTTTATAAGCTAGGATAATCATTTAAATTACACTTATCACTAGTATAATTGAAATTTTAAATATAAAGAAAGTGAATGACATAATTTTCTCTTTAATATTTAAAAAATCTTCCACATACTTCAAGTTAAAAAGTGTCAATTAGTTTATACTTCTACATTGTCCTAATTGTTTATAACCTTCTACTACAAACCTCAAACTATTTAATATATAAGTAGTCATGAATTTATTTATACTTCCGTGTTCTCCTAATTGTTTATAACTTGATATTTAAACATCAAATAATCATATAAAATTTTCGGTTGTAAATTGGGATTCTATCCGTTATTGTAGAAATTGGGGTATTTTATTATTTGGGAGAATTGCAATCACGGTCCAATTTTTTTTCCTTTTTCTGAGATTTTACCCAAATTTCATTTGTACTATAGTCCCAAATTTTTTAAGCAATCGGTGCACAAGGACAAAATGGATGATTTCCATCCATGTTTCGTTAATTGACCAAGATAATTAAATTTGATCAAAGTTCAATAATTTAAAATAAAATAAAATAGTAACTTTATATTTTCTTCATAATTTTTTTTCTTTTTTTTTTAATAGTCTAGGTGCGTGCAAGCTGGTCCGGACAACTAA
>CAIGRB010132666.1:36657-101686 GCA_903798255.1 Fraxinus quadrangulata
GAAGATTGATGATTCAATTTCAAAAATCTATGCAACGGTGATGATTGAGTACGACAGTAGACGACAAACGGTAATTGTTGGTCTCCATGTGAGATTCGGTATATAAATTGAAAATAAGAGAATGATAAATGAATTAGGGTTTGGGTCTCCAAAATGAATTAAGATCTCTAGACTCTATATTGATAAATGAGACGCCAAAGATACACGAATTTTTTGTCCTAATTTTCAATTGAATTTTGAATTTTTTTGTATGAATTGTGATTCGCTAATTCGTGTATATACATATATATTGAATGTGATTCTTGGTTCCAAAACTACAATCGAATCAGAATCAAAACCAAAATCAAATGGTTTTCAATTCTAAGAATCAGAACCATTAATTAATTAATTATTATTATTATTTTGTAGAATCGAACCAAACAGCTCGATATGGTTTGGTTCTAGTTTGGTCCGATTATTTTGTCCATCCCTAACTCGTAGTCTAAAATAACATATATACGTATAACTTTATATATAAAAAAAAAACTTTAAATTGAGATCTGTAAAATTCATTGAACTCGTGACTTGATGATCATTCTAGTGGATGTCATTTGGCTAATGGGAGCCCCATCTCAATCATGACACTATATTCTCCCCGTTCTTTGACGTCAATTTCTTCACTTAGCTACTTTCTGTGCACTTTTCGTTCCAATATGTTTTCCAAACTTTGAGGTGTTCTCGACAAGTTTTTTTTTTCAATAAAAAGTGGTCGATGCCTAACATGAAAAATAGCACAAATTCAACGTAGAATTGACTCAAGAACGGTAGCAAATGTGTACAAAAAGCATTAAATTAGGCCACGTTTGTCTCTCATTATTTCAAAATATTGTTTGCTACAATAAGATCCTCCACCACACATTCACCCAATAAAATATTCTACACACAAATCAATAAAGTTACTTTAAGGCCTTGTTTGTCACCCATTATTGTTTTGAAAATGGAGTAATGAATAGTATTTTTTGAAGAATGTATGGTTAAAATTTAAAGTTTGTCACTCATTATTGTTTTGAAAATGGAGTAATGAATAGTATTTTTTGAAAAATGTATGATTAAAATTTAAAGTAACTTTATTGGTTTGTGTGTAAAATATTTTATTGGGTGAATGTGTGGTGGAAAATCTTACTATAGCAAACAATGTTTTGAAAAAATGATAGATAAACAGGGGCTAAATTTCAACCACACATTCTCCAAAAAAATATTATTTATTACTCCATTTATTTTATAATAATGGGAGACAAACACACACTTAATGTGCAATTCACACTTATCAAAGCACCACTAGAATTGATACTTTTTACTCAATAATTGATTGTTTTTCTTCTCTATTGATTCTTGCCATTTGTAGTTATTAATGCATCACTTACTATTCATTTGCATTGATATATTATTTGGCTAATTGGCTTCACTATATTAGAAAAAAAAAAAAAATAAAGGATGCAATAATCTATATCATCATCAATCTATCTACTCAACTNTGTCCGAAAGCACACTGTAGAGTGATAATGACACTTCAACCGAAACTAGGTCATGTCTGTCTTAACTATAAATATAATAATTAAAAAAAAAAAAAAAACCCTATAAAGTATGAACTCAAATTGTAGGCTCTCTTTTTAGATCTACAAACCTTCAATTTTACCATCAGCATTTCAACATTATATGTCTATTAAAATACATTCACCAGGGTAGATGCCAATGAAGAAATTATTTATGAAAGAAGAAAAAGGAAATAAAAAGTAAGAAAATTACCAAATTTAAATTTGAATGACTTGTGCAATAGTTGTGTCATTTAATTTAAATGACTATGTTGTTCGGAAATGATTGTCCTTTTATTAAAAGACTTATGATTAACAGTGTATGCTTTATTTTGAATTGTTTCAGGACTTTGTCTATCGTGTCTTTTCATTAAACTACCTCCACTCTTTTAGTGAAAATTGCAACCCATATGAAAAGGGAAGATTTTTAAACAAATGACCACACCAAAAAAACCTTTCATATGACATTTTAGGGGGAAAAAAAAAAGACTTTCACACTTCAGGAAAAAAAAAACATTTTAGAAAAAATTGGCTTCAATTTTCATGCAGAGTTTGGTAGTGAATGCAGATGTTCTTTTTGCTAGTTCTTTATGCATATCAATTTTCTTTTGTCAATTCATGTGTGATTTGTTCTAAGATTGTGTGATCTTTCCTTCGTACTGGAATTATGACATTGCACAACTCCAAGATACAACTTTTTATAAAGCTCACAAACGATTCTCCTTCTATGTTCACATAATTTGAAATTAACATTTTTCTTGAGAAACCAGTTCGAAGACGAAAAATTAAAAGATAAAATAGAGCATATAACAATACAGAAAAAATGTTCACCTAATTAATAAAAAATCATAACATAAACTTAGATTCTCTCATGCATATATAAATCAATCCTAAACTGGTTGTTCAACCGTACCTGATTTATTTGCTTCTTATGGTATAGATGAAGAGAATAATCATATCGAACATAACAAATATGTAGTTGGGTAGAGTCGAGTAGACATTAATGATTACGACCAATGGTGCAATTTTTTCAGCTTATAATATATATTTTTATTAATTTACCATCTAAGGTACCAAACTATTTTAAAAAAACATTTCCAGCTTTCATTTTCATTTTCTTTTCCTTTTTTTCTACCCTCATTTTTGGTTTTAAAAATAAAATATAACTATTTTCAACAAAACTCCGACCTTTAAAGAGTAGCCTCTATTTGACAATCATTATTTCAAATTTTTTTTTCTACATATTAATTTTCAACCACACATTCACATAATAAAATATTTTTTTTTACGTAAATTCAACATTTTTCCTTACTTTTTAACCACATATTTTTCAAAAAATTATTCCATTTTACTCAAATAATGGTTGTGGAACAGAGGCTAAAAGACGGTCTTTGTCCATTAAAACTAATAGTATTACAAAATTGAAACATCACCATCTAGAATAAAGAAAATTATATTAGAGTTTGTGTTTTCAAAATGTGAGAAGTATGTATTTGACCTGACTTGATGCATGAGATATGAATGGATTCTTGTTGGTTTGAGAAGGTAACCAACCAAACCAATGAGAAACCTATGACTACGTTCTTTTCTTGTCAACCAAACCCTAAAAAAATAGACCATATTTTGCGCAACAAACACCACCAAAGCGAGCCAACCAACCAAACAATTTGCACAGAGTTATTAAATATTAATGGTCAAACTTCTCTGATTAGTCTAAAATTGACCATGGTTAGGTCATGTATCAACTTGAAACAACATCCACAGAGAAATTTAAATTTAATAGTTCTTTTTCAAATTTAATGTTTTTGCTTGATATTACTAAAATGAATAGCGGAAGTTTGATTATAAGTTTTACAAGCCATTCAGTCTTTTTCGATATTTTAATTTATTTTGTTTATTATTTTTGTCGCTCATTAGTAGTAATAATCGTGGATTAAGTATCTTTATTTTTTACAATAGAAAAATACACGTTTAAGCTAAGCTCATGTTTGGCACCAAATTTTTAATTTTGTTTTAAAATTCATTTTCATTCATACATTTTATAGGACTCTGCAACTTTTATCAACTTTTCAATCATATTTTTTTTTATCAAATTTTATCAAAATATACTAAAATTATGATTTTTAACCAAACCAAACAAGGGCTAAGTTTAGAGCATCGACGACCTTTTCCAATTCCCGTGTTTAATCATGTACTTAATTGATTATAAGATACAAATTTAACGGGATAAATACCATGTCATTTCTCCCAAAGGCTAACATGTGAATCCAGAAATCTATAAGCTTAAAATTATTTACTAATAAGATGAAAATTTGCATGAATTTTGGTTGTGGTGGAATAGGTTTTTGATAAAAATTACTAGGATAATGTACACGTTCACGGTTTAAATAAATCTTGCTTCATTTTGTTAACAATAAACTCATAGGGTCACATGGCAATATGTGTATGGTTTCTCTTTGCTATTTAATTAATTTCTCCGTCTTAATTCATATTCACGATTTATTAATTTATTATATTTCCCAAGGGATAATCTATGCTTCCTTTCTTAGAGAAAAAGAATTGCAGTTTAAGTGTACACGTGTCACATGACTTAGAAGACAATGTTACGGTAAACTATGTCTCTTTTAAGAAATTTAACGGTTAAGATTTAAGAATTTGAATTATTTCTCTGACAAGGATGGTATCCAAATTCAATTGGAAAATTTTGTTATGGCAAATGGAGTTGATGCTTGGAGTTTCTTTACAGGAAAATGTATCAAGATATAGGAGTGGATGCACATATTTTTAACTCTTTTTTAATTTTAATTTGTGTGCTAATATTTCTATTTTGACTATTTTCTACATTTTTATACGTAATTCACATTTTAAATTCAAGTTATCGTGATTTTCATTGAAATTTATAAAAAGTTATTTTTAGACCACCGTCTGCTAAAATATTGAGAAACTCTAAAAAAACATCTCTCTATTACTTTTTACGTACATGAAATGAACTTTAACATTTCGACATTGCCTAGTAATCTTCATTTCAAATTTATCCCCATTGTTCGTCGAATTAAATAATCCTATATTATTAAAAATAATTAACTTATTAATCCATGGCACTAAAACGAAAACCTTTCATTACATAGTAAACTATATTACTCAACAATTAATAGCATATTAATTATAATTTGGTTGGTTGAACTAATGAATCTCATCAAATATTAAATAAACAGAGTAGGATATTAACAATCTAACTTCATAATTAATTAAGTTTAGGCAATAAATTATCTCGTCAAATAACTGAAAAGGAGAGCAATCGTTCCTTTGCCGTCAGAATCTCACACAGATAACTGATTCTTTAAAAAATTGAAAAACAAACAATCTTGTCTAATATTGTACCAAACGTTTTGAAAATATTTAAATCCTTTCTATTTCGTTTTCTTTTCTTTGCCATTTTTAAGAGTCAAACGGACATTTTCTGCCAATTAAGATTAATAGTACTACAAAATTGAAGTCATTGCCTAAAAAATAGATGTAATTTAGGGTCCACAACTCCACATTGCTACAAAGCCAATAATGCTGGAAATTTCAATACTATAATCTTTACAATTTCATAATACGAGTCTTTTTTCAATCTTATTCGATATTAGCTATACATTATATCATATCAAAACGCTTTCGAAATGTGAGAAGTATGTATTTGACGTGACTTGATGCATGAGATATGAATGTATTCTTATTGTTTGAGAAGGTCACCAACCAAACCAATGAGAAATCTATGACGTTGTACTTCTCTTTTCAACCAAACCCTCAAAAATATAGACCACATTTTGCACAACAAACTCCACCAAAGTGAGCCAACCAAACAAATATTGGCACACGTATAAGCTTTCTGGAAAATAAGTTATTAATAGTCAAACTTCTTTAATTAAACTACAATTGACCATCGCTAGGTCATGCTCAACTTGAAAGAATATCCATAAAGAAATTTAAATTTAATTTATTTTTAACGGAGGTATGTCTATGTTTCAAAAGCAATCAAACTTTCTTCTTTTCTATTTAAATGAATATATTTTCTTATCATCGTCGCTTTAGCCTTTGGTGATAATTATTGACAACTTGAGTATTCAGTAATGGCGGCGCCACATTTCGGAAAAATTTCAGCATTGCACCTCCTTTAGTATTTTTATCATAATTTTCTTTCTCGATATCTGATTTAGGAAATTTATATTAGGTTGTAAAGATAACTCAAAAGGCTACAACTTTACCAGAAGTAACTATTTTCGAATTTGAATTTTTACTAGGCCAAAAATGGGTCTCAATCTCCGGTTGAAAATCCGGAACATCCATATGCGGTTGAAAATTGATCTTGAAAATATTTTTGTCATATTTCACTCATTTTGACTTTTAATTGCATCCAATTGACCACTAGCATTCTCGAATCTTCGTCGTGGGTTTCGATACAACTTTTGAATATTTACATTTTAGTCTCCAATCTCTAGATCTAGCCCCTTTTCGCCTTTTTTTTTTTTCCCAATTTCACTTCCATTCATCGAATTTCACCTAATTACATATTATATAATAACTTAGGCTATAATTCCATTAAAAGAATTAAGAAATATCACTATTTTAGGGTTCAAATAGTAGAACAGGTTTTTATAAAAAATTACTAGGATAATATACACTGTTTAAATAAATATTGCTGCTATTTAATTAATTTCTCCCTGTCTTAATCAATGTTGAGGATTTAATAATTATTATATTCCCAAAGGATACGTTTCCTTTCTTAGTGAAAAAAGAATTATAGTTTTAAGTGTACGCGTATTACATGACTTAGAATACTTCAAATATAGCTCTAATTCTCAACTAGCATGTGTAACCTCATTCGTGTCAAAATTCCTAATCGTGATTTTTTTTTTGGTAAATTCTCCCTTTTAATTTATTTAACAATTAAGATTTTGAACTAGTTTTTTGACAAAGTTTATATTGAAGTTAAAATTATTATTAAAAAAAAAAACTTGTAAAAGTAAAATTTGATTTGGTCCAAAATTCAAACTACGAAATTATCAAACTTTTAGATTAATTTTCCAAAATGATCCATCAAATTTTTAGATTAATTAATGTATAAGAGTTCGAATTATTCTTTATAGAGAAGTTAATTTTTAAAATAGGACGGAAGGCCTAAGTAATAAATATTAAATTTTAATAATGAATCGTGGCCAATTGGCCATCTTGTCTATGGATGTTATAATTCATAAAATATTTAAACTCTACTTTTGATTAAAAAAAAAAAAAGTCATACTATGTAGTCTTGACTTCAAAATTTTGAATTGGAATTTTTTGTTAAAATTCATACGAAGTTATTTTTAGAACCCTTTAAAAATTTTGAGAAACTCTGAAAAATGATGAAATGAAATTTAACATTTCAATCTCGTATAGTTAATCTTTAGTCTCAAAGAATCGATGTATCCTGGAAAACGTTAAAAAAGTAATCTCAATCTTATACATCAAATTTGTGATTAATCTATATTATTAAAAATAATTAAATAGTTAAATTATTAATCAATGGTTCATTCATTACATAGAAACTATTAATCAACAATTAATAACATATTAATTATAATGACTTTTAGCTTGGTTGGTTGAACTAATGGAACTCATCAGATATTAAATAAACAGAGTAGGATATTAATAATCTAACTTCATAATTAATTAAGTTTAGGCTATAAATGATCTCGTCAAATAACTGAAAAGGAGAGCAATCGTTCCTTTGCCGTCAGAATCTCACACAGATAACTGATTCTTTAAAAAATTGAAAAACAAAAAAGATAAAAATAATTTATTTTTCTAGAAAAAAACTGCTGCATGGACATTGTACAAATGTCACTAGTCTAGTACTCTATTAAGGGTGGGGACATGCTTGAAAGGCTCAAGATACTATTTTATTCCGGGACAATTTTTTTGTGTTTTTTCTTGAAAAAGGTTTTCTGGTTTGTGGGTGTGTATGTATATATACATCACATATAACATTGTCTGTATTTTGTATTTGATAAAGAATTTGAATTTGGGTGCTTACAATAAGGACACTCAATCTCTTGCTTGGTTCCGAAATTGGTTTTTTTGCAAAAGAAAGAGAGATTTCTTAGCTTTCAGATATCCGATCCCCTTCTTGTAAGTCTCTGTTCTAAACTTCTTTTGCTTTCTAAGTATATTCTATTAAATTCCTACTACTTTGGGTTTAATGTTTCTTTGCATTTAACGTTTTATTGCCCGAAAGATCACTTTTTTGCTCTCTGGTATGTCTCATTTCCTCTTCTTTTTGCGCCTGGGTTTGATGGGTTCTTTCTCTTTTTCTTTCTTTGATGCTTTCTGGGAATTTTTTTTAAAAGTATTTTTTTGAAATGGGTTTTTGCCATTTTCGTGTTTTTTATTTTTTGTTTCTCGGGGAAAAGCAAATGCACTTTTTGAATTTTTGCTTCTCCAGTCTTAATTCTTTTAATTCCTCCTTTCTGGTAGACCTTTTCTTTGTTTTTGTACTGTTTTCTTCTCTTTGGATGCGCCTTCAATAGTTTTTTTGACTTGTAAAATTTGTTTAAGAGCTCTTGTCTATTTAATTGTTATTCCTTTTTTGAATAGAGTCCTGTCTTTTATATTTGGAATTTCATTAATTTTTGCCGGTTTGCTTGAATTTCCCAGTTGTATAATACCACATATGTTCTTAAGGTAGTTTCTGTTCACCAGTCTTTCATTTTCTTTCTACCTATCCTTTAGGAATTCGACCTTTGAAAATTTGCTGCAAGAAACTGAACAAGAACGCAATTTTTATCAACACAGTAGCTCAAATCTATATTTGTTCCTTATATGTATATGCACATCTTGATTGTATTATATAGCTCTGGTTTATTATTCTCAGGGAAATTTGGTAAAGGTGGATTGTTTGTTTAAGGCTTAACTTTCATAAAGTGATAATCTTGTACTGTTGAAGGACGATGGGAGACCACTTTGTTTTGCTGGTTGATCGATTGCTCACTGAATCCACTTTGGAAGCTGCAATCGAAAGCAGAAAATCATTAAAACAGGCAGTAATCGACGAAACACTGATAGACTGCTCTCCTCGTAAAGAATGTGAAGCTAGTTTATCTCCAAGGAAACTGGTTGAGTGTAGAATATGCCAGGATGAAGATTTTGATTCAAATATGGAGACTCCTTGCACTTGCTGTGGTAGCTTGAAGGTTGGTGGACCTTCAATCTTGTTTCTCCTAAAGAATTTGATGTTTATAATTATGTTTTTTTATCCGTTTCTATATTATGCAGGTTTGTACGATTCAGATAATTAGTTATATTAGGCTTTTAATTGTCTTTTGATGTTGCTTATTTGCAATCAACATCATTTTAAGAATAAGAGACATATAATTTGGTTTTATTCTCCATCCCTGAAACTGAAGATATTATCCTGTTCATTAGCACCTGCAACCAGGATTGTTATACATACTGTATTTAGAATTTTCTGTTAGTTCCAATTAACAACTGGTTGTTTTAAATGTAATGTTTGGGAAATAATTTTGGATAAGATTGAATATTTTGTGTATTGTTTGGCAGAGTCTGACTTTGTTGAAATCTGACTTCATTGACATAATACTCTATGCCAATGTAGAATTATAACATAGAATATATTTTTAAGCAAGATGCTTCTTCTTCCTTTTTTTCCCCGAGTATTTATACTAGATTGTTTATTTTCTTCCTTTCCCAAGTATACTTAAAAAGTCATGAATGATGGCTCTGCTTTGCTTCCAGTATGCTCACCGGAAATGCATTCAGAGATGGTGTAATGAGAAGGGTGACACTGTATGTGAGATATGCCATCAGGTGGGCTGCTATTTTTATATATATTTCGCATTTTTCTTTTGTGCTTACTGTTATGTTGCTTAATTTTAGTTGTATACTGTGTATATATTGCAGCAATTCAAGCCAGGATATACAGCACCACCCCCTATTTTCCGATTTCGTGGAATACCAATGAACTTGAGGTACTTCTATTTTAACTGTCCCCTGTATTTGTTCGCCTATGGTAACAAATCATGTGAAAGTAATATATGCATCGATGTGTAGTTTCTCATCACTAAATCACTTGATTGTTATATCAGGGGAAATTGGCAAATACCCAGAAGGGACTTGGCGAATCCTCACTTTGTAACAATGGTTTCAAGTGAGAGCAATTTCCTTGATCCTGACTATGATGAATATGAAATTTCTACTTCAAGAAGTATAATCTGCTGTCGTTCAATTGCCATAATTGTAACCTCTCTCTCTCTCTCTCTCTCTCTCTCTCTCTCTCTCTCTCTGTGGGTGTCTGTGCTCGCACTAACGAGAGATTTAGATTCCAGTTCTTTAACTGGAATTTAAGATTTAATATACGAAATTGTTAGTAGAGAACTACGTGTGTAATTTATTTGAGGTTCATACAGAAGAAAGATGTGAAATATCAAACATAAAACAAAATTAATGGATTGATGAACTTGGTCGCTGATATTGCAAACGTATTTCTTTTATCACATTGGCCTGAGTTTGTTATGCTTAATTAAAACTTTCAAAGAAATTTTTAAAGATAAACTTGGTATAATAGTCATACATCACTCCTATTAGGCTGAGTAACAGTACTTGCTACTGACAATAGTGTCTTTCCATTTAATGATTTTCTTCTCTGCAGTTCATGATCCTTTTAATCTTGAGGCATACTCTTCCCATCATTGTTAGTCGAGCAGGGAACTATTCGTTCCCATTGATCATGGTAAGATACTAGCTAAACGAAAATGGGAAATCCGAATTTTGTACAGCTACAGATGAAAGTTTCTTATTTGTCTTTTCGCATATGACAGCTATTACTGCTAAAAATTGCTGGGATTATTCTATCAATCTGCATAATACTGAAAGCCGTGACTTCTATCATACGTCGTCGACAACAGGTGAGTGAAGTAGCCTCACTGAACTTTTTCCTTATTTTTCTCTATTGGATTATAATAAACAAATGCAAGTATGCTTATTTGTCTCCTCTTTGGGTGGTGACAGGCTAATCTATCCATCACCCCATCGGATGAAGAAGCTGACCAATTGACTCTACATCAGCCACATGCGATGCCTGTTCACTAAATGGTTCTCGATGCTGCAACTCGAACTGATTGTAAGTTTCTGTCTTTCGAGGGAGGTTGTTTCGCAAATCTTCATTTTGCAGAATGTTATTAAAGCAAGACAGCTGTTATGAATTCACAATTCTCCAAAGACGATATAAACAGTGTTGTTGTTTTATTTCGTTCTATGAAAAAATGTGCCTTTACTTTATCCTGAGCAATTGTATTTTGAAAATTGGTACCCTCCCAAGTGTATATTTTCAGGTGTAAAATTGTTACTGCACCTTTGAAGAACTATTTGTACAGAACTTTTATACAACTTTGTAAATGAAAGTTAAATGAAGAATTAGAGATGAATGTCTGTGTCTTATAGGTGAGCTACTGGTTTGATTGCATTTGTCGACCACTGCTGAGTTTAAGTAATGTCTTTGAAAGCATAAGTTGAAGAAAAGAATATGAAAGTTGAATTATTAAGAAAGTAGTTGTCTACCTTGTGAAGCTTCATTATCCATATCCCAATAATTCCATTTTCTTTATTATTATTATTATTATTATTATTATTATTATTATTATTATTATTATTATTTTCCTGTGGAGCCTTTCCTTGCTATCAAATGATGTCTGTCCTGTGTATTTCTTTTTCTTTTCTTTTCTTTTCCTTTCCTTTTTCCTGATAATGAAAATATGTATGCAAATTGTCTCGATCAAAATCATAGCTAATTTCAAAAGGGCATTTGGATAATTTTTCCTTCTCATTTTAGTTCAAGTATTTGGGTCCACCGTAAGTTTATCGGCTAATGAGTGTGTATGACATGTCATCCGTGCTTAAAATTGGATAAACACTGATATTCATTACATCATTCATGTATTATGTTAATCAAGAGTATTTGTACAAAAACTTGTGGTTCTAAAAGAAGGAAAAATATGAGACCTAGCGGGAGGCCTAGCTAATATGAGGCCCTCTTTTTATTTGCTTTTTTAACTTTTCATCCATTTTTTTTAAAAGTTAAATAAACTTTAAAAAAATTATTTAATATTCTTATCATAACAATATGAAAAATAGAGAAACGCCTAGGCTTTAAAGTTTGAGTCTTTAACCGTGCCGTTTTGTGACACCTGACGCCTTTTCAGAACTTCGCAAAACTTGATTGCCAAGTGCAACAGATTCAATTATTATTATTTTGAAAAAAAACAGATTCAGTTATTCCGGAAACATAGAATCTACAAAGCTTTTGTCCCTCAAAAATGTCGAGCATAAATTCCTCCAAGGTTCCCAATCTTTCATAAATGTGATATTTATGTCCTTAACTTATCATGTTTTACACTCGCGTCTCCAACCTTCTAAAACTGTGACAATCATGTTCTATCGAACCAAATATTTATTTGGACAGATTTCACATTTTCCAGGTCGAACAGACGAGATCAGCCCCAAAACACTGCATAATGCGTGAAAAGCATCCACTACTAATGAGATTTTAAGGTAGTATTACATGATAATTGGATGCAAATAGTTCGTACAGTTGACTTTTCTGTAAAACAAGATCTAATTCGCCTTAAGAATACAAATACATCATACATGGGAGAAAAAACAGTGTAAATCAAAATCTCGATGATCATAAGACAAACTTTTCCATATATTTAATAACAAAATCTGTACAATCTGAAGGAGGAAACCCAGAAGAAATGTATGTGGAAAATTATTCTCTCCAGGCTTTAAACTTGTTACCAGGACAGGGCCTGATTTCACTCTCTTTTAACTGATGCTCATACACAGATCGTTCAGTTCCAGCTTCTTCTTGGCCTGAAATGTTGGTGTTAATTAAAAAATGAATAAGAATATCAATTTCCTCGAAAAACAAACACCTATTTCATCTCACATATTATACGTATTTTATTTCTTATTTTTCTGCTTTCCCCCACAATTTTTTAGCTCGTTAAATGAATTACGAATGAACCTATTACCCCTCTTTACAGTCAAATATTTTTTAAGGAGTGTAGGTGGTATTTATACTTCCGGCTCTTCTGTTGTTGCCTCCAGTAGCAGGCGAGGGCTCCGAATGCACAGCTTGCAATTACGATTGCCAATGCAGCTCCAACAGGCACCGCAACAGCATTTGTCGAAACTGCTAAATCTTCAGCTACAACTCCACCTGTATGTCTATCCCCGAGACGTTCCTTGTCCTTGTACAGAGAGATCAATGTCTTCCCGTAATAGTTGCTCAAGAACATAAAAACCTCATCATGATCCCAATCAATATCATTATCTTTTGAGTTTTGACTACGATAGCAAGACGGGCAAAGCTGTTTAGGAGGCCAAATAAGTTTTGGAAACTTAGGATCACCGGTTCCAAGGGATGCCTCATCCTTCATTAGTCTCTCATTAACTTTGTTGTGCGCATTCCATAACCAGAGGACAAATTCGCGAGATTTCTTGAAAGGGGTAGAAACACTGCATATTTGAAAATTCAATTTAGACGATGTGCTGTAGAAAATTGACGAGTAAAAATCTTCAATGAACTTACCTTGAGCACATGTCATAGAAGTGTTGTCTGCATTCCTCACAGATAAAGAAACTGTGAATAAAATCACATACAGCAGTGAATGCCTCGTGACTTTCTCCATCATCAACTCTCACAGAAAGTGAGTGCATTAAAACCCACAACCCACAACTGAAAAAGAAACAAAAGACCAGTTAAGACTTTAAAACAGACTCCCATAAAATTGCTGCCAACGAACGCAAAATCTTTTCTCCAGTGGTAAAAATCAAACCAGGAGCCAATTTGTGTTAAAATATTCAATTAAACAGTCAAACTTTGAAGTTCTAGTAGCTAGCCAACTACAAGTTGAAGGCCATCACCAACTTTAATCCTTGTTAATTCAAGGGTTGCTTTAAGGTGCACAGAGTATAAGAGTTTACATTATTGCCAAGTTATTAATTGTTCAATTTCTCAAGCATTAAGAATGAACTGAAAAGAACAAACGAATACTAAGCCCATGTTTGGTCCGGATTAAAATCTGATTTTAATCCAAGTCAAAGTCAAACAATCAATATTAACTACATCTTTCATGGGCTCCACAACTTTTCAACCACACATTTTAAAAACTTCTATCACAATTTACTAAAAATCTAATTTTAATCCTCCACCAAACACCCTCTAAATAAATAATTATGCAGTTATGAATTAAAAAAAAAAAAATCAAATATAAACAGAAGTGGCAACCAAATCTTCTGATGCCGTGTACAAACATCTAGAAGAGACTTAGATTGCATCTAGGCTTTTCTTCAAACTTTGAAGTTCTAGTAGCTAGCCAACCACAAGTTGAAGGCCACCACCAACTTTAATCCTTGATTATTCAAGGGTTGCTTTAAGGTGCACAGAGGATAAGAGTTGACATTATTGCCAAGTTATTAATTGTTCAATTTATCAAGCATTAAGAATGAACTGAAAAGGAAAAATGAATACTAAAAAAATGATTATGAAGTTACGAATAAAAAAATCAAATATAAATAGAAATGACAACCAAATCTTCTGATGCTGTGTACAAACATCTAGAAGAGACTTAGATTGCATCTAGGCTTTTCTTCAACAAGTCCAATACTGTCAGAAAAAGTTACCTTGGTAGTTGGTACAATGTGCAATCAAGTTCTAAAATAGATATTTTGAGCTGAAATTTATTTATTATATATTTTTTGAAGATCTAGTCATACTGCTAACTAAGTAACGATTCTTGCTCCCAAAATAAAACATTTACCTTGTCAAATCACCAATACCACCATAAACAGCATGGAAATGAAACAGACAGTATAAATCCACCAAAAAGACGAGGAAACAACACTCAAAAGAATCAAATGCAGTCTCTGCAGATAGGTCTCTTAGGTATTATCTTCATAGAAAGTTTATATGTTAAAGTTTCTCAGGACTTCAACCATATGCAGCTTAATTAAAGTGCAGCCACACTATTCAGCCCAAATACTCACATTCTTTACTGAACCAGTCTTAGAGCATCTCCAAGAGACTCCTTAAACATGAGATACTCTCTATTTTAAAGAGCCAATATTTAAAATCATATTTGAAGAGACTCTTTAAATTAACATTTTAATTTAGAAATGGAGAGCCAAACCCACTTTCTATAGTTAAATGCATTCAAAGTGTCTTAATTTTCAATGTAGGAAAACAATAAAATAATCTAAAGAAAAGCTAGTAATAAAAGATAAAGAAAAATAATAAATATTTTTTGGGAGTAGTAAAATTAAGTGTTAAATATAAAGCGCTTGTTGGAGTACATCAAAATTTTAACCCTCTAAATTTATAGATGCTCTCCAAATGATAGAATATGCTCTTTAACAATAAAGAGTCTCTTGAAGATACTCTTAGTAACTGTAGAGGTTCTTTTAAGAATAATGTTGAAGTGGTGTCCGAAAGGGGAAATTGGTTTAAGCTACTAACTACTTCCCATTTAGATTTTGAAGAACAATCTCTTACTACTTCTACAAATGCAGATGGCAAACAGAAATACCAAAAATTACCATTCCCTAAGCTAAATAATATTTAGACTTTGTTTGAGCATCATTTTTGTGAAAAATGAGTATAGTAATTTTTTTGGAGAATGTGTGGTTAGGAAGTAGGAAAAAATTTGGATTTATGTGCAAAATTATTTTGTTGAGAGAATGAGTGGTTGAAAATGAGTTTGGGGAAAAATGAGTTTTATAGATAATGGGGCTCAAACAGGGTCCTATAACATTCACTTGCATTTTCTCCTAGACGATGAGACTCACAGTGGAAAGATGACTTGTAAAACTTTCAAAACTTCCTTGCTTAATCCATTTAAATAGAATTCATGCCTGCATAGTACAATTCACTTTTCAATTTAAAGGTCACTTTCTTTGTGTTGAGCGTAAATATGGGGTAAAGGGTCTCAAGGGCAACATGACCACACAACATTTTAAGGAATTATCTACTTCCAAGTATGTTATAATCCTAATTCAGTAGACTGAGCATGTGAGGAATAAATTAAGAACAGAGCATATATTGAAATGAATGAACGATGAATGTGCCTCACCTAAAACCTCTAGTCTCATTCTTGCTGCCACGACAAAAGATCTACAAAAGAAAATCCATAGCCAGATTTGAATGATCAGAAGCTAATTCATTTACTCGGCACAGTTACAATATTTCAGCTAAATATAGCACAGTAATATTATATTTTGATAGACAAATAGAACACAACGGTGGAATTAAAATTTTTAAACATGTTATTGCTTGGCATGCATGTTATGTAAATAACAAGGCTGAAGACTACTCTCTCCTTCAGTTATTAAATACCTGGGTGCATCGTTGTTTATTAAGCAAGCAAACATGGTTGTCCTAAGAAATATCAGAGACACAACTCCGGAATGACTAGCTTGTCATTTCCTCTTAATGAGGCAACCAGACAGAGTAAGCCAATAACTTAATAAGTTTTTACTAACAGCCCA
The DNA here is from genome assembly GCA_903798255.1 of Fraxinus quadrangulata. Classification (NCBI taxonomy): domain Eukaryota; kingdom Viridiplantae; phylum Streptophyta; class Magnoliopsida; order Lamiales; family Oleaceae; genus Fraxinus; species Fraxinus quadrangulata. Next base: position 52,812 of record CAIGRB010132666.1, read on the forward strand.
GTAATGAAAAGTATTCAATGGAAACCCAGAAGTTTCTGCTCTTAGTTCGTTTCTTTGTGTGCCCCCCAACCCCCTCCCCCGACAGAAGATACCATTGATATTTTTAATTCATTTATCGTGACGAACCACATGTTCACATTCAATAGTGGAAGGAACAATATAGTGAAAACTATTTTCTTAATGGAATGTAGAAAACTTGGAAGGGAGTAATTGATAACTGATATATACACACCCAATATCCACGAGGAATTTCTTTTCCACAAATCTGATAATTCCCAAGTACAGCTTTTTGGCTAAGACTGGCAAGTTCCTTGTTGGCTGACAAATCATCAAAATCTACAAGTATTTCTGCAGTTCCCTTCCGGCACCTAATATCAAAATCCAAAAATGATGAGGATAAAAGAAACCAAACAAACAATAATAGAAAAAAAGAGTGGGCACCAAACCTTCTCGATGGGTGATAAACCACCAAAAGCTGAAGAAATTTCATAAGCGATGCTCGGGTCTCTGATTTAATCATCTGAACAAGATTAATAAATAAAAAAGGTCAGTGAAGTGAGCTCTAAAAAAATTATGGAAGCAATAATATCTAACAGAAAAAGAAAAATAAAACATACGGATGGTCACCTTCTGCTCTAAAATAATATCAAAGGCAGTGGATGTTGCTTCTTCAACATCATATACAGCACGTTCAATCTTTCTCCACACACAGTTAAATAAAGTCAGAATGCTACATAATAATGAAAATTTGAATGCATAAAATTAAGAATTCAATACATGCAATCCAATGCATGCACTCCTAAGTACCTGTCCGGGGTCATAAATATTTGTGTGAAGATGCTCATTCTCATATTTCTCGTCATCCAATCCATATGAGCTGCAAGTTATAAAGGGTAGGGAAAAAAAGGTACAGAAAAGAAAAGAAAATGTTAATGCCAATGTTTGTTCCAAATATAGACCTAGAAACATACGGTACCCAACAAGAATTTACTAGAAAATAGAACAATGCCTTTGATTGTGCAACTATTCATGCATCTTAAGAGACCATCTTTAAATACGAGCATGCAAAAGATATGATCATGAGGAGAGACTTCCGCCTATAAACAGTTACAAGCCAATCATAAATACGCTCTATACCTGCCCATTTGTTTATTTATCCAGTTTAGTAAGTGTTCAGCGGTCCGTCCATCATCAATAGAATGTATTTCACTCTGTTCTTGCTTTGGGTCCCAACTCCCAGATACAAACTTAGAAGGTGGGCCCCAAAGAAGCAAAGGATAGCGTGTGACAGAGAACTTATCACAGAGATTGCTATTTATCTGCGCTGCCAAGCAAGTGAAAAGAAGAACCGTCACTAAGCTATAATTTAGCAAAGAGATCTCAAACAAAGAAAAATACTGAAATTTAATAAAATGGATGATAAATCAATATCATTAATTCTTATAAATGTTGAGAATTAAAGCGAAGTTATTGGCAGAAATAAAGAAAAAGACTGATAGGTCATATGAACAAAAGATGTAATGAAACACCCAAGCTTAGGCATGCAGCAACATGTCATCTCAAGGTCAGTAATTATCTCTAGCTTATGCAATAAAAAATATTGAGTAATCCCTCTCTTGCTCTCACAAAAAATAATTACTTTCTTGTGACGTTTAACCACTTCAAGCGGGTATAAGTACAAATAGCAATATTTCATCTCAAGATTAGAAAATATCTCTATCCCAGTCAATTAAGAAAGTAGTCAGTATATTCATCTCTTTCTTTCACATGCACATAAAAAATATCTACTTTCCTATTGAAGTTCAACCACTTCGAGAGGGTATCAAACAAAAAAAACTTTTAGGCCCCACTAACAAACATGACCTTAGTGAAAAGTAACAAAAAGAGAAGTGTGCTCTAAATTGCTTAAAAGAAACGGAAATTTCAGAAGAATATTTTGTTTATTTAGATATGTTGATCAATGCTCATCAAAATTTTGCCTCATAGACAAGTTCTTTAGTTGTGTCGCTAAAGACTCGATGCATACAGCAGAAATAGGCAAAATGAAACTAACAACATATTTTATATTGGTCCTATAAAGATAACTTAACTTTAACTTAGCAACTCAGGATTCTCTTACATACTATCCGCTTTTAGGAGAGCATCTATCCTCTTATCCCTCATGAATTTTTGTCACGTTCCCAAAACTCGAACCAAGATCTATGCCTGACGATAGACTTAAATTGAATCTTGATACCAAATAAATAATAATAATAATAATAATAATAATAAAAGCATAAACCGACCTACTTTCATTTGGTATTTTGACCTAAACTCCTCAATATTCAACTAAATCCTCTTTTTCGACGATTGAATGCATAATCTTGGGGGACACATGGGGGGTAAGATGGGCTCAATCTCTCCCAAAGCGGATAGTATGTAAGTTAATGACTTGGATACAGAGGCCAGATCGTTACAAAGAGAATGAATATCTGCTAGCTGTTTCATGAGTTATTGTTCGTGGGTACATTTTAATAAGAGTGCATAATACTGCTTTGACAATCCAGATTCAGATTTTCAACTCATGACATATAACCTCCAAATAAATAAAAGGCATGTGGAAGAATCATCAGGGTATTTCCAGTATCTGGAAAATGCATTTCCTTCTTCGATTTGCCCCGACCGTAGTGTATGACATCAAAAGACTGAAACTTCTACACCATTCGTTCACAACTTCGAGTAAATAAACTTTTGAACATTTTCATGATACATGTTTGAGGGTGGTACCTAGGGACCACCAATGAACTGATAAATAATCTTTGGTTTTCACATTAGTTGTAGTAAATTTGAAGGCATCTCAAAAGTAAGAATGTTGGTGAAATGCAAACAACAAAACAATAAGATCATAATTTTCAGTTTCATATAAGCAAATGTTGTTAAGCTTACTTTCACTTAATATAACCATGGAGAACATGGAAATACAGAACAGTAATTACAGCTTATCACTGAGGATGATAATCTATAATGTCTCGAAAGAGGAGGTCAAGAAGTAGCACCTTTAAACATCGTCCCAAAATGAATCTTATTACCCAATTCAACTGTGTAAGTTCTTGAGAAATGTACTTCCAGGGGCTTCTACACATACTACACTAGTGTCCCATCTATTAATATTGAGTTCATATTTGCTTCTTATGACCTTACCACAAAGAGAGTTTGTTTCAATAAAATCTCCAAAGCCACTTTCCAGTTCAAGCCGACTTTTTACTCGTTAGAGTACCAATTCCCAACCCCTTCAATCTTTACACCTAACAACCAAATCCCAGGCAACCAAGGAAATTGACCCGACCTCTCTTCCTTACAATATAGAAATCCCTCATGAGCTCTTCTAGCTTGGAAGCTATGGATTTTGGTAACTTAATCTGAGGCATATAAATTTGATAAAATTAAAGGTCAATCTCCCTCCCCAAAACAAAAATTAAATTTTCATTGAGCCATCTAGCCTCCAGAAATTTTCTCAACAACCAGACACCAACACTAATTAAAATAAATTATTTTCATCCATCTTATATCTGAAAGAAAAACAATAAACTCCCTGTTTGATGATAGAAGGCATACGTCACTGATGACGAATGCACGGAACAAATTAACAATTAAGAATAAGAGAAAGAAAGGAGAAGGAAGAGAGAAATAAGAGGGAGATTGTAAATGTATTAAATATTCAAGGTGTGTTTACAACAATCAAGGAATATCTTTATATAGAGTCTACACTAGGATTAATAAGGGAAAATAGGGTTTCTTCTATAACGGAAACAAAATCAATTGTCTTACAATTATAATAAAATGCAATAAAAATCAATAAGGAAAATGCTATCAAATCCTAATTGATTTGATTTCTAGTACGCCTAATATATACTTTCCATGTTACATCAGTCACTCTTTAACCTTAGGATTCAATTTTCTCAAGACCCACAACTACTTGGAAATTCACATTTCGTTCCCAGTTTAATTTAAATTGAAGATTTCTCAAACCCAAATATAGCCTCTTTTCGGGTAAACTTATTGATGGAGATCATGACAATAATAAAGATAAAGATAGATTCTAATTAGGATTTGATAATAAGAGTTTGAATCCAAACATATTTACTTAGATTTGATTATATTGATGGTGGAAGGTTATGGTTTGTGTATGGAATGGATGGAAATGTTGGGATTTTGAAGCAGTATATGGAATAGAGAGGGCGATATATGGAATGGATGGAAACGATTGATTAGAGCGTTGTGGATTTTTGGATTTGAGGATGAAAGATGTTAGGTCAAAGGAAAACGAATTGCTCTAATACCAAATTACGCAGGAATGTAAAATTTGTTAAAGAAAAATCGAAGATTAAGAAAATAAAAAGGGTCCAAGAAGAGAAGAAATGAGGGTAAAAAGAAATAGCTTTAATTAATATAATCAGATTGTGAATTATAATGAATAAACCCTTCTATTTATAGAGAAAGTAAACTAAAAGAGATTAGAAGGAAATAGACTTCTAATAATATCAAAATATCAAAACTAATATTATCTAATCTAATCAAATCTACTTAACTATGTTTGAAATCAAACTCTTATTATCAAATCCTACATAAAATCTATCTCTATCTTTATTCTTGTCATGATCTTCATCACTTATCTGTAAATTTTGAGAGGAATAGTATTGGATCCACGAAAAGTGTGGATAATAAATGGGTAGTGGTTATGAATTGGTTGAAATTAATGTTTGACTTCAAGTTGATAGAAAAAGAAACTTTTAAGCAACTTTAAAGGAAACCCGAACAAAGGCATAGTGCCTAAGATTATCTGTATGGTTGGCATGTTTAAAATTTGAAATACTAATTGAAATAATAAAATAAAAAATGAGAGACCATAACTCTTTGATCACATATTTGAAGACCACCACTGTATTTTCTTTTTGCAATCTTCACAATAATCCTCATCACTACAACTACTATATAAAAGATAAAAGGAATAGAATGATGACAGCAACGACCATAAGAACAACAAGAAGCTAAGTCTTGTTCCAAAATGAATAGTTAAGAATTTGGGAGTATGTGATATAAACTTTTGGGATGAATATTCAGTGAACCGAATTTCAAAGATGAGGTGGTGAAATTAAGCATGTCACAGTCTCACAGATAGGATTATTAGGTAGACTTATGTTAGGAGAAGAGTTAATTAGTGTGTATGCTCTACAAGTACAAATATACAAGGAAATTAGCAAAGATTTTCAGAGGACATGGATGGGTTGCTTCAGGTAATCACCATTCAAGTTAATATTACTGTTAGTGGAGATCGGAACAGTCATGCATGAAACTGTAACTTGAGATAAGAAAGATTACATGTTCAATAATGAAATGATTTGGGATCTCAAATATCTAACTGTCCATTTAATTCTCTACAATGTACTCATTCCGTCCCATGTCAATAAATAGAATGGAAAGGAAAAAAATCAGCTTCAAGGATTGGAATGTAATACCGTTTTGGACTTAAATAAAATAAATAAGCAGTACAGAAAGAAAAGATTACTACAATTATCTGCTTGCCAAATGAAAGATGCTTGTCTTCCATCACTCGTGAGAAACTTCATATAGTCTTTTGTTTGTTTATCATTACTCCACTTATAATATATTAAAATGTTCAGTTATTTGCACTAATATTTGAACTATTGTAAACACAATGTTTTTTAAGGAGTTTCTGTTGAGAAGAATCAGATTTACCTAAATAACAACTTACATTGAGATGCTGAATATTCGTTTTACATAATGCTTTTTAAATAACTTAACAAGAGCAGATTAGAAATATTGTTCAATCTAGTCTTCTCATGAATACAAGTAGGGAAATATAGCAGTATAGCATGACTACCTTCAAAGCACAATCTACTCTGCCCATCAATATGATTCCCGGATAGACAGCATCAGCTCCATTAAAAAGCCTTGCAACCTTCTCATAATGTGGCTGACAAATTGTATATTTAACTGTGAGAAACATAATTATGAGATAGCAAACAGCAATATAAGATAAATCAAAATAAACCTTGTAGTTTCTGCAAGCCGGGCACCTGCAAGACCAATAATAGAAAGTACAATTAGAAAAGTATCATAGATTTCAGCATACAGTACTCAAGGCAAATTCCAAACTTACATTACATAGTCACTTTCACATCAACAACTAATCTAGACTCCTATATAAGTGCATAAATATACTCAAATACTACTATAGACGCAAGTACGATTACACAAACACAAAACATAGAGAGAATTCAACTTCATGCCTTATCATTCTTTATAACAGAGCGGTCATTTTGTAGTGTGTTGAATACTATATGTGCTGTGTGGTAAAATGCAGCTAAATAGGCATTCCTTTATAATCTTTGATGGTTGTGCAAAGCTAATTTAACATGTCTCAGCTACAAAACTTAAACTTGTCACCAGATATTAGCATATGCGCATGCATGTTCATCAAATTATAAATTGTGACTTATTGAGTTTCTCATCTTAAATTCATTCAATTTTGACAGTAAATGTTTTGTGGTGAAAGCAAAGAAGAAAAAGGAAACAGTAAAATAAAATATATACTGACAAAATTTCTAGCATAAAACCACAGCCAGGTAAGAATAGAAAGCCCAGACGCATGTAAGGAAACTTAAGTTACTGCATTTCAGTTTTTGACTTTGAAATAACACCTTAGGATCATTGTACTTATTCTCGGATGAGTAAATCCTAGCATTATATTTTTCAGATCCACAACTTCAGTCATGACCATGAAGTGCAGTAACTGTATATATTATCCTATGAAAATTCCTCCAACAACTCTCTTTTTCTCTTTTTCCTCCTTATAAGTAAAAAACACAAGTCAATCAACACCATAATCCCTTTCCAGAATTTCATGGCCTGCCACATCTGTTTAACGCTCTGTTCTTTTCCTTCTGATTACACCACTCCAATAACTTCACAAAAATGTAAATCTATTTATTGTTTAGCTTCTGTTTGATCAACATTATTTTTTTTCATTCTCATTCTTCTACTCATTTTCAACTACACATTCTTCAATAAAATAATATTTTTTATCACATAAATAATTTTTTCTTCTTTTTCAACCACATATTCTCCATTAATCTACTATTCTAAAATAAATTCTTTCAAAATAATGTGGCTCAAACACACCCTTAATATTGCAATGTAAACTAAGAGTGTGTTTGGAAGTGTTTATAAATCGTTTTAAATCATAAATATTTATAAATGAGTGGTGCATAAGTGGGTAGAACTCGTGGGTCCCTCAAAATGTATGGATAAAAAAGTATGTATAAACAGTTTACAAAAATGTGCCCAACATAGGCTAAGATTCACTATTATTTTCCAAGGAAGCATCAGGCATCACATATGAACTAGATGGAAGCACTCTAAAAACAATCAAAGACATGGACTACTATCCCTACAATCACAAACATGTACATAAGATGAAGTCAAAATTTTTTTACACTTGTAACACTGTCCAAATACGTTTCGAACACTTCAGAATTCAACACATGAAAACTTGAAAGATAAAAAAATTCTCATACTTACAGCAAATATACAATATCTGAAAGTAAAATTAGTATACACTTCTACCCCTTCTACTATTATCACATCTCTCTAGTGAAAGAGGGCCATATCCTACCACAACTATCCACAATTGATCTCATCTTTGCTTGTTGGTGTAGATTTTCATTTCTTATTTGGTCCACTCCAGTATAGTCACAGATCCATTCTGACATCCTCATTTTCGCTACATTCATCAAAACATTTGATTTTTTTAACAATTTAGCACTTAGTAAACAAATCATAGCAAATCTAATAATTATTCCAACACTTTCCTTTAACCTTTTAGAGATATTTCTATCATAGAATGTCTATAGCACTTAACCATTTCATCCACCCGCTCTAATATTATGCATTACATTCTCTTCAAGTTCGCCTTATTGAAAACAATCATTGATGTAGGACAACCTATTAGGATTTTTAGTATTTCAAGGATTATAGTACTAAATGTTTTATATGCTACTTCATTTAAGAGTAGGTTATAGGTTTTCTTTTGTGGGGAGGTTGATTCCTCCTCTTAGCCTAATAGGATTAGGAGATTCTCTCTCTTCTCTATGTAAGAAAAGGGTTAAGCTTTTTTGTAATCATCAAATTCAATATTCAAGTTATTCTACTACAAATCTTAAGCTTTTCAAAAAAGATTCTTGTTTCACAAGAACTAAATTCCACTTCCGCGCCATCTTTCTTTAGGACAGCACTCTACATTGACTTCATTATCATACTTGCTCCTACTATTATTAAAAGGATAGTCCATGTACTCTGTATAAATTCTACTTAACTACAACATTTGAAAGGCTAGACCTTGATACAAGCCTAAATTGTTGGGAAATTCTCTACTCCTAGTGTCGGTACATATCACACTCGTAAGTGTTCTACTTTACATATCTTTAATAATATTAATATATCTTATAGAATTTCTTTTCCTCTATAGCACCTACTAAAGCACTTTTTGGCAAACTCAATCATAAAACTAGAAGCAAGATTTGTTTCTTTTCTTTATATTTGTCAATCAATCTCCTAAGCATGTTCTACTTTACATATCTTTAATAATATTAATATGTCTTATAGAATTTCTTTTCCTCTATAGCACCTACTAAAGCATTTTTTGGCAAACTAAATCATAAAAGTAGAAGCAAGATTTGTTTCTTTTCTTTATATTTGCCCATCAATCTCCTAAGCATGTAAATAGCATCCACAATAGTTTTTGTTGGCATAAGGTTGAACCAGTTCTACAAAACCTTTGAACTAAACCTTAATATATGCTCAGCCCTACTAATAGTATGACCTATTATTTCAATACCTATTAATTTGTAATATATTTTAAAATCTCCTTTATTCTTATGAAAACCATAACACTCTCGCTCCATTCACTTGGGGTCCTTTTAAGATCTCATTGAGTAATTGTCAACAATAAAACATTCACCCCACCGAGACACTTCCACACTTCATCAAGAGTTCCATCTGAATGAATTGTTTTCCTCATCTTCTTCTTCTCGAGAGCCTCCCCTACTTTAAAGACAAGGATTCTTTTTGTATAGCCAACATTTGTATATACAACAAAGTTAAGCATATTGTCAACATCTATACTATGTTTTGAATGCAAGTAGCCACCTCATTCAACGTGTTGCTATCTCTGTCTAAAACTCATTTTTCTTCCTTTTATCCTTGAAATTTACTTGTTCTTCACTCTTCAAGTTTTACCATCTTGTTCTATGAACTTAAAAATCCCCTTAAAATCCTTACACAAAGACATTCCTACTTTCCTAGTAAGAATAAAATCTTTTTTACTAAACTTTTGCCATTTTCTAAAAGTTACAAGATGAAACTCTCTATTTGAAATATGTTGTCTCCAACACCAACTCGTAAGATAACCCAAAGTCCAAAATCATAACTTATAATGATCCCCAAAGTCAAAAGCTCCACATACTTTCATATCCCAAAGTTCAAGTCCGAATAAAGATCTTATGTGACTTAAGGATTTCCTGAATCAACCCATCAATATCTACCCAGATATGTTGTTTGTTGCCTCATTTCTTCCCATTGGTAGAGCATATGTGATAGTAAGAGTAATTGGCACTTCTCCTACAAAAGTCCAATTAATTGTTTGTTTGGATAACAATAAATTAATCTTTAAAACTTAAGTCAAAGTCAAACATCAATTTTAAATCAAACGTTAACAATTACAGCCCACTTAATATCTACACATTTCGTGAGACCTACTAATCATTTTCATTGTAGTCACATTGTAATTTTATTCAAACAAGTACTAATATAATCCTTTCCCTAAACCATTAACTTGTATCAACTACTTTTATAATTCCAATTTTTCCTACCCAAATTATATTCATTTACTTGCATTTACTTTAAAGTGTATATCTTGTGCCCCCTATTATTTTGTCTTCTCCCTGTCCATTTGATGTCTTATACATGAGCTATGTTGGTTGAAATATACTTTTCCTAATTTCCAACATTTGTTAGTTAGATGTATCTATTCTGCCTATTGACTTAAGTCCATGTTTGAACTTTAATAAACTATAGTAACCAGGACTTCAGATTATTGTCGTCTACATTAGGTTAATCGTGCTCAAATTATTATCGTCAATGGTTGACAACATTAACCCAAAGTATACAATATACTTTGGAGGCAAAAACCCCATCCAATCTTTCGGTGATTTACCCAGAGAAGACAATAAAATAATATGGTTTATGGATCAAGCACAAATCAAAACATGTTACTTGTCCAAAGAACTTTATAAATTAAATCCAAATTAAGAACATGTTTGGAAAAGCTTAAATTATAATTTAAGCTGGTCAAATGTATTTTTTATCTTCACATTTCATAGGACCCACAACTTACTATTAAGCACTACCAAACAAGCAACGAGAAAAACCAAGTAAATAGTCTCTGCATTCTTCTCATGAATTCCATTAACAAATTTGTGCCTACTTCTAACACAAACCATCCATCTGAAAACCTTCACGCTTCCCATACTCGTTAAACCTTTGAACACTACCAGCAAGTGTAACTCTAATCAAAACATTCAGATGATTTTATTTCATCGTAAAAAATTAAACAGCATCCACGATCCATTCTCAACATTGATTAGTTGTAATATTGCATACGTTTCACTTGCTTTGTCCATATCTGGCAATTTATTTCATGCTTCTTATTATCCTTCACACTTCTAAACATTCAATCTGAGACAGGCAATTGTTTGATAATTTTGTTCCCAGCATATAATGTTACTTCAAATTTGCAAGGATCAGTCTAAGAATTTGAAAAGACCATCAAATATTTTTCTTAAAACCCTAAATCAAGTGCAGTTCGTAGATCTACAATACTCTAAAGAAATTATTACCAAAAAAGACCCATTTTTTAGTAATAATTCTGGTAACCCATGTAAAAATCTGATGTCTTGTGACATGAATATTTCTGTGAAGTAGTCATATACATCAAAAGATCTTCTTACCCAAATATATACAATCATTGAATCAAAAGATCTTGTTACCCAAATATATACAATCATTGACCCAACATTCTCAGACATTAATATTTATAAGAAAATGAGGAAAAAAGTAGAGAACCCAGCAACAGTAGTTCAAAGAAATTGTTTTATTCGTCGAAAAGATATCCTCAGTTAAAAAACAAAAACAGCTTCATCCATTAAATTACAAAAACGAACTTTAAAGAAATTGTTTTATTAATCGAAAAGAGATCCTCAGTTAAAAAACAAAAACAGGTTCATCCATTAAATTACAAAAAATGAACTTTAACCCCCAAAATAAGGAAACTGACCAGTGAGCGAAAAATTCAACAATGGCATAAGTGGTGGGGGTCTCCTTGAGCACAGCATCGAAATTCGTGGCGTTTATATCCACTGCGTAGTCAGGCTTTTCAGCTCCATTTTTGTTAGCATCGTTGAATGATCGCAGAATGGATCGAGATCCAAACGAAAATGGTGAAGAAATCTCTTGTGGCGATGCTTCGATTCTTGACATAAACAGTGCCAGAACTAACACACTAATCATCATAATTATAGAAGACAAGGATCCAGATATGCATGTATATGCATATGTATACATATTTTGGTGGAGTGGAGTGGTGTGCTATGCAAGGTTTAGAAGGAGGGTTTGTAGTTTTGAGTGGAGATTACGACAACCTTCGTTTATAGAGTTTTGAGAAGTGGGGCTGGCCTACCTGGGACCTAATGCGGTTGTTGATGGAAGCAGTTATTAGTTGTACACTTTGGCTGTTCTGTCTGATAACGGAAAGATGAAGACGATGCCATGGAATGGAGCCATCTGAAACGGACGAGGAATCGAAATGTAATGAAATTTTTGCCTTTAAATTACCTAGGAAAATACGTAACTGAACCAAACCTTCTAGCGTTTTTATATTTTTGAAGGAAAATTTGCAGTCAAAGACGCTATCTTTGAAAACTACAATATTTTTGTACTCGTTGATTTTTTTTAAGCAAATAATACCATTCACCATTGCTACTTGACCCATAGTAAAGTGATATCTAGACGACTTTAATTTACTATTAATATAAATTAATTAATATCATATCGTTGATGATCGCTAAGTCCCATTTATAAATAACAATACTCATATAAGTTATAAAATGCCCGACCTCAAAACACTTAATTCCAATTGGATGAATGAAACAATCTTAAAAAGTCCAAATGACTTGCACATGTTTTAAATTGTAGGGGTACATATGTCACATCAACTCATGTAACCGTAAAGAAATGTTGAAAATGAAAAACAAAAGGGAAAAGATTAACAATATTTAGGACTGAATTGAGTCGGTACAAGTATTGCAATACCCGAAACCATCCATTTATACTCCGAACATTTCATAAATGGAATAATTTGAGTTCTTATAATTACTGAAATCAAACATAAATCATCGATTCCAGTTCGGTTCTACACATAACATTTTCTATATACATTTAATAATATTTCATATTGGCCATTTCAATACATATACCTAATATGCTACGACTTGATAACATTTGCGCAAGGGATAAAATCCAATTAAGGAATCTTCAAGAAGCAAAATAATGCAGACTAAAAATCACAAAAATGGGAAAAAAAATTAAATTACATTTTGAGAAGAAATTATTTTTTCTTCATAAAGCTTATTCAATCCATATATGAGGTATACTAAAACATATAATTTAATTATGGTCAATGCATAAATTCTTCTACTCTTAAAAATACTAATTAGATATATGATTATGTAGTATCAAGGCATTGTAGTCCACATATTGAGCCCCATTAAATTTCATTCAATTACATTAATTTTTTCTCTCCTTATTTTAACCACACATTTGTCAAATAAAATAATATTACACACAAATTTAAAACTTTTCCACCACATATTCTCCCATCAATCATTATTCTATAAATTTTCAACCCCCTAAAATGGGGGCCAAACAAGGGCTGAACTCATTTTGTTTGAATGAAAAAGGAAAAAAATTATGCTTGTGTTTGAATCTCATTTTTATGAGAATAGAAATTTTGGAATAGTGATTAATGTGAGAATGTGTTGTGAAAAGTGATAAAAAGTTTTAGATTTATTTGTAATATTATTTTATTCGGAGAATGTGTGATTGAAATGAAAAAAAAAAAGAAAAAAATGAGAATGAGAATAAAAAAAAATGGGTGTCAAACATAGAGTATATTTTAAAAGAAAATTTCAAACTCAAGATAACAAAAAAGATACACCGCAATCCAAGCTCTAAATATATTAAATTCAATTGCCATGTGTTATAAAAAATTAAAAAATCGCTTAAGTTTATAAACAATACAATAAAGTAAAAAACTCGAATTGTAAAGAATAAACGCTTTGATTCATCAACTTATACCACAACCTAAAATGAACTTTTTTATTCATAGAAGCTTAAATTGCAAATATTAACATGTACTAACATTTGAAATGCACCAATATGATATGAGGCGAGAGATAAAAAAAAGTAGGAGTCATCTTGATTTCTTAGGTTTACAGTACAGGTTTAAATAAATTACTATCCAAATTATGGTTTTCAAATTTAGTAATATTTTTACCCGGTCATAATTTGTAAATAAAAAATTATATAAATCGATTTCATTCGGGTACCCAGAGTGCTGGTTCAGGAACCAAGAATTGACCATAACCCATTCGATTCTTGATTTTCGATTCCAATTTTTAATTTAGAGTGTGTTTGAGTCACATTATTTTGGAAGATGTATTTTGAAATAGTAAATTAATGGAGAATGTAAGATTAAAAAAATAAAAGAAAAAATTATTAATGTAATGAAAAATATTATTTTATTGAAGAATGTATGATTGAAAATGAGTAGAAGAATGATAATAAAAAAATAATGTGGTTCAAACAGGGGCTTATTTGTTTGGAACCAGACTGAAACCTCCTATTCTAATTCCAATTCGATTTCGATTTTGGAAGTTCAATTTCGATTAAAATGTCCAACCTAACAATATCATTGCACATCATCCTATACCAATCCACGTTATTTGAAAATTTCAGTTGTCAGTATTGACAGGAGTGTGAGATACTTTATTAATTCACGAACAAGTGTGGTTGGGTGGAGTGGGTGCTGGGGGGGGGGGGGTTTCAAACCCACTCCCATGCAAACTAATGGGTAGTGAATTGGGGAAGGGTGACTGGCTTGAGTGGAGTGCTACAATTTTTTTTATTTTTATCTTTTTAAAGTGATATATTTTGTTTTGACGAAACAATTTCTTGAAATATGAAGCATTGACAATGCAGGTTGAAATAATGTGGTAACGATATTTGGACTTTCTTATCAAAGCAAGGTGATCGATGCTATTCCGATGAACGAATGAACACCTGAAAAAAGAGGTTGGGACTTTCTCCCCCATTATACCTTCAGTGTGAGAATTAGTAGTGGGATTTTGAATGTAATGGCTTAGAAAAAAGAGGAAGCCAAAAAATGTATTGTGAAAAAAGAAAATCCCCTTACCTAACACGCATTCGGAGTATTTATAGGCATTCAGAACCATGTAACCGCTAGGTAGTTTTTGTCCACGTGTCCAGTGAAAATCGTCTACTCACCAGACAATTTTTACTCACGTATTTAGTGGTCAACCTCCAACAACTTAGCTGTTGAGAGTGACCCATGATAATTGTCAGATGATTTTTGATCAATTAAATGAATGCTCCGACAATTGAAAGTTATAATGGTCAATCTATTATAGTGCTAGTCAAGCTAACATATGAGTAAACAGACCTGTATAGTGGTAGACAATCTAGCACATCAGTAGAGGAACTAGCTTCATGGTAGAAGGACTAGCATAGCAGTAGACAAACTTGAATAACGACAGACGGTGTATCACATCAGTAAACGAACTTGAATAGCAATAAACAACCTAGCATACTGGTAGACAAACTAGCCTCGTAATAGACGAACTAGCATAGTGGTCGACGAACTAACATAACAACAGTCAATCTAGCATAACAATAGTCAGACTACAGCCTTTACTTGATTGGCCATCGTAATTCACTTCTCATATCATATAGCGTCAGAGGGTATGTGCTTGCTCAATAGTAAGAATGGTAATATCCCTTTAAACTGACACGTGTGTCTATGTTGCAATGTTGGAGATTTATATGCTCAAAAAATTGATTGAGGACTCAAATAATTTACTTTGCAAAGAATGGGAATACTAGCTACAAATTTTTCATTTGTTAGTGCGAATTTTTCACCAGTTGGGCAAGTGTTATTTTGACTTTTCCAGTAGTGCATTATATCCAAGCCACTTTTTGTTAGTTTTATTATATATTTTTTATTGTAATAAGTCCTTGTTTGTACTTATATTTTCATTCTTTTGTCGTACTTTTATTATTTTCTTTCAATTCATTAACATACTTAATCTCTAATAATATTTTGTTCAAATATTCTTTATCATGCTTTGAAATGAGAGGAAAATAATTTGTTGAACTTTTTTTTTGTGTTTTTATTTTGATTGTTTAGAAATGTGAGTAAATAAGCCTTTTTATGCATCCCAATGAATTTTTTAAATGGAAACCACTGTTAGGGATAAAACGTGTTAATTATTAGAAGGTTGACAATAAGAATATAATGAAAAATTTTAAAAATATAAGGAAGACAATGAGCAAAAGTTATAAACATTTCATAGATAAAAATATTTTAGTGCTGATATAATTACTCTATTCTTTTTGTAACAACCAACAAAGAAACGCGAATAGATAGAATAATTATACTATTTCTTTGAATTGATGAACTTTTCCATTCATTACAATTTGTAGGCTTCGTATGTATACTTACGATAAACATATGAACTTCTCAATTATAGACTTTACAAGCGCCCTATAAATCGTGCTTATTTTGACTATCATAAATTTCTAATAATTGCTAGTTTGAACATAATAATTATAATGATTACTAACTTAATGTTTTCTACCTAATCATACCCACCACAAAGATTTCCTAAATTGGAATAATTCTATATAATTTTAATAACATTCAATTGTTACATTCTATCCCTTAAAGCCTTGTCATCGAGGATGAAAAAATGAACAATTATATTGAACTTGACTAATAATCTCCCGAATTGATTAATACGGTTAAAAAAATCTTCAAACTTTACTCAGAAATCCAACCAACCAGTCACTAAGAGGTTGTATTTCACTGGATCTAAGTGATCTCCAATAACAAAGTCAGTGGGGAAAAACAAGAGCAACGGAAATTTGAATGGTTTGCTCGACATATTTGTCCATGTTGAAACTCACCTAATTGAATCTTTTATATTATGTTGGTCGGGGGATTGTGGACAAGGTTGTGGCATGAATGAAACTAGGTCTCTACATGAGACCCTCCTCAATGGTGCTTTCTTCATTGACTTGCTGCAATTGATCATATGTTTGTAATTGAGAAAGGGTCAATAAGATTACCATCTTCCTACACTGTTGTAGGAAATAATTTCTCTAACTTGAATTTCATGTTTATTATAGCCAAAGTCAACTTAGATCAAAACCACAAAGATCACAAGCTTCCTTCAACTGCCAAATGGTGTCCTCAAAACTGGTGGATGTTTGTGCTCTAGTCCCATCCGCCATTATTATAATATATCAAGTCTAAGTCATTGCTTTAATACCAATTGTAAAGACTATTAAGAGAAGGATAATGTTATATAGCACCGTTAGTGCTAAAACACCACCATATGCGACATTAGGTAAAATTAAAGATTTAAATGCGGTGTTATGAGACCTATTTAATTGAACATATCATATGCTGTCACATATGATGATGTTTTAGCATCGATAGTGCTATATATAACTTACTCACAAGAGAATCAAGAATAAATAGTCATATTGAAACTTGTAGGTGGTATATATAGGTACGATAGACTTGAATTCATTGATTATAGATGTGACACACGTTTCATAGACTTGAATTCATTGATTATAGATGTGACACACGTTTCTATAATCTTACTTAGTTTGAATATCTTAATTTTTTTAATAATGGCTAGTTTGAATATAATAAATACAAATAAGATAAGAAAAAAGATAACAATAGTGGCTTGAAAAAACTCCAAAAATTCTATGGTAATATTCAATGTCGTACCTGTATTTGATAAGTCATAGCAAACAATCCATTTTTTTATTTATAAGAGTTTTACGGAACTAAATTTTTTAACTTAAAATAAAAATAAAGGAACAAATAAAATAATAATACGAAAATGTTCTAAACGATCATTTAAATGCAACTCGTCTTGTAGTTTTTGAGAAAAAAATATCAATCATTTTGTAAAGCCAAGTTATTCGACCATTTCTTTTTCAATGGATAACATGGTCAATCCATTCAAATTTTGATGTGACATAGTTGATTGGAAATAAATCAATTATAAAGAAAAAATAATCAACTCTAAAAGATTCTTCAATGATTATGTTACCTCTTCACTGACACTTTCATCAACTGCATCTTTCTTCGAATGTTGTGTATCTCTTGGAAAACAACTTCAATTCTCATTTCACTTGCCAATTTAGCTTCATCCATTGCACTATCAAATTTAGATTTTCTATAATTTTCGAGAAGTAAAATAAGTGCTGCTAAAAGCTTGATGGCTTCATCAATATCCATATTTTATGTTTGAAAAAATTTACTCTCAGTATTCATAGCAAGCAACGACTTATACAAAATGACCATGCAAAGCATGCACTCAAAATTCTCAAGTTCATATGTTGCTAAGAACTCAGTTTCACTCTTTATTTTATAATCTTCAACAATATTTGCCAAGTCAAGTAAAGCGTCTCTTATTCGTACAAATTGCTCTTTTATAGGCTTGACACTTTCCACGTGACTTTCCCAGCGTGTTTGTGACAATGGCTTTAGACATCCAACCTTATCTTTAAAAAAACTTCATCGTTTGGGAGAAAAAGAGAACACTATGTAGATGCGTTGTATCACTTTAAAGAAGGACATACCTTTAGAACAACAATTTGTCATATCACATAATGCTAGATTTAAGCTATGAAAACCATATGGAGTATAGAAAACTCTAGGATTTATTTCAAGAAACCTTTTTTGTACACCTTTATGACTCCCACTCATATTAGCTCCATTGTCATACCCTTGACCTCTTATATTATCAATATTAAGCTCAAGATTCCTTAACACATTTTTAAACTCGGTGAAAAGCTCAAGTCCTGATGTATCATCCACCTTAAAAAATTCAATAAAATCGTCCATACATCGTATTACTAGAGACATTTGCTCATCATGACTCGCCGGCTCGGGCGACCCGAGCTCAGTGTCACCGAGCCGAGGCTCGGGCCGAGCTCCAATTTGGGGCGTCGGCCCTAGCCCGGGCCGGCCTGTGCTGTTAATTAAAAAAAATTTAAAAATCTGCCTGCAGGCAGCTAAAGGCAGGCTGTAGAAGTGAATAATGATGATGATTATTATCTCTCTCTGCTCTTGAAAAAGTTCAGACAGAAATGGATTTTTTTATTTTTTTTTTTCTTTTTGAGTGATGTCTTAATCTACTTTTTAATAATTTCTTCTTTAAGTTCACGAATCCAGCAACAAAGATACCCACAAAAGTGATCAAACTTTAAAGAAAAATGAATCTTAAATCAGCAGATTTTGTAGAGGTTGATCCAACTGGAAGATATGGCAGGGTAACTTAATTTCTTCCTCTTATACTCCTCCCTTTTTGCCAATGAGTTTTTTGAATTGGATTTGGATTTGAAATTGAGGGTTTCATCTGCAATTTTTTTGCTGCAGTACAATGAGATTCTTGGCAAAGGAGAGTAGTGAAACATTGGTGTATGCAGATCTTAAAAGGGATGATTTATCTTCATAGCCATAATCCACCTGTGATCCATAGAGATCTCAAATGCGATAATATCTTTGTCAATGGGAACCAAGGCAAAGTGAAAATCGGGGATCTTGGTTTAGCCGCTATCCTGCAAAAATCGCACGCTGCTCATTGTGTTGGTATTTTCTTTTCCAATTTATTGTATTATTGCCAATATTTATGGATGAAAATTAGTTTTCTTGATTATTGAGCTAACGAGTATTTGTGAGCGCGATAAAGATTTGAATCCTGGGAATTTCGTTTAATTAGGGACGCTTGAATTTATGGCTCCTGAAGTGTATGAAGATTTTAATCCTGGGAATTTCGTTTGATTAGGGACGCCTGAATTTATGGCTCCTAAAGTGGCTCCTGAATTTATGGCTCTGGAAGTCTACAAAATGTAGATTAAAAAAAAAATCGAGCCTGCCCGGCTCGGGCTCGGCTCGGCCCGGCCTAACTAAGGCTCGGGCCAAAGTTCGGGTTGAGCTTTTTTTTTTTGCCGGGCTTTACTCGGCTCGGCTCAGGCCGAAAAAAGCTGACCCAAAAAAGCTCGAGCCGAGCCCGAGCTTTTTTTCGACTCGACTCGTGACATAGCTAATCCGATGTAAGTGATTGTACTTTCTCCTTGAGACAATATTGCCCCGCTACGGTGCTTACGGTTGTCAGTACTTGTCTCCCAAGATACAACGATTCAATTCTTGTGGTAGCAGCACTTCAAACCACAGGACAACGGTGAACGTGGCGGAATTCCCTCTCTATAAGGAAAACGGTTTTAGAATGAATTTGGGAGAGTTTTTGCAAGATATTTTATGAATGCACAATGCACATATGGAATGTGATGCAAAATGGTCCTATATATAGAGGATGAGGGGTTGTGAATGAAATGTCGTGCCCCAAGCTCAACAACACTTGCCAAATGTCGCACCATTGTCGCTAACTTGTTGTCATCGCCTCGTTCGAGCGATAAAAAATAGAGACTTTTTCGCTAGCTTGTCGTTGGAATGTCACTCGAGTGAGTAGTCCAACCATAAGCTAGCAACAAAATTAGTCAATTTTTCAGACAACTTCCTCTATTTTTTTCTCAACTTTGGACCGCAATTTCATTCGGAATTAATTTTGAGATTTCAAATATACCACGACAATCTACTCGACGAGTAGAACAAGTTGGTCTATTTACTTTTGTAATTTGATCATCGAATCAAGTATGAATATTTGATTGAAATTGACACGAAAGTTATTTTTTAAAGTTTTTGATTTTGACACTTAATCAAAATTTTCAATCTTCTAAATCAATTTCCAACACTGGTTGCTCTCCATCTACTGAACCAAATTTCTACCCCCGACCAACCGGCAATAACCTCTGTAGAGGCACCGAGTCATAAGCTTTCAGCTGCTAAAGATGTGGAACACTGACAAACCAACGTGCATCTGAAACAAAAGGGGCAAAACGGGAATTACAAGTTCACCCACTTGGATAAGTACACGACTCGTTAAACAGACTCGGGCGAGTCAGTTCAAAACAAAAACTTAGAATTACAGAAACAAAAGAAACACAAACTCGTTCATGATCCGAGAGAAACAAAATCAACGACTGCTAATCGTCCTATCCTAATCCAACCAATGAAAAGCGACAACACGGATTCAGACCTTTGCTTAAAAAAATTTATCTCTTAAAAGCCGTTGGGGTTCTGAACTCTAAAAGTCCAAGTTCAAAAACCGACATAAACCTAGCACACCATATATATATATATATATATGTTTCTCACTATTCATTCTATTGAACTTGCAAAACAATTTTCAAAATTTCTCTGCTGGTAATCTCCTCTTTCAATTTTTTTCTACCTCTTTTTAATTTCTTTTCCTATTATATTATTATTATTAATTTATTCTGGGATCTGACGTTAATCTAAATGTTTTCAATATTTTCAGTTAATTTGATTAATTGAATCAAGAAGCGATGGCCCGTACCAAGCAAACCGCTCGTAAATCCACCGGTGGAAAGGCTCCCAGGAAGCAACTTGCCACCAAGGTCTGTAAATTTTTGCCTTCTCTGGAAAATCGGTAGATGTCATTTTGATTTTTGTTATTGAGTATCAATTGACACGAAGAAGAATTTAGGGTTTAGTAAAGTTGTCTAATAGATCATGACATCCAACCTTTATTGATTTTCGTTTATTATTTGTTTTTCCGAATTTAAAGGCTGCAAGGAAATCAGCCCCAACAACCGGTGGAGTCAAGAAACCTCACCGTTACCGTCCTGGAACTGTTGCTCTTCGGTAAAAACCCTAATCCCCAATTTATTAATCGAATCTGTATATTTTGACGATATACCTTTTCGTATATTTTATTCTGATGATATAATTTTAATTCGAACAGTGAAATCCGCAAGTACCAGAAGAGTACAGAGCTTCTGATCCGCAAGCTTCCGTTCCAGCGTCTTGTTCGTGAAATCGCCCAGGATTTCAAGACTGATTTGAGGTTCCAGAGCCACGCAGTGCTGGCACTTCAGGAGGCTGCCGAGGCATACCTTGTGGGTCTCTTCGAGGACACCAATTTGTGCGCAATTCATGCCAAGAGGGTTACTATCATGCCCAAGGACATTCAGCTTGCTAGACGTATCCGTGGTGAACGCGCATAAGTTTCTGCGGATTTGATTAATAGTTAATTTAATTACTATGATATGATTTTGTTTGAAGCCCTCTTTTTTTCCTCTTTTTTGGTTATATGTCCTGAGGGTAGGGCATTGATTTAGACAGTTGTTTGGTATTGTCTTGTTCTTATATGGGGTTGTATAAATTAGCAGATTGAATTTAGCATTGCTTTTTCTTCACGTGTTTATGCTAATTGTTATCTGCTAAATCGTATCGACATATTCAATTTAAGCATTAATGTCAAGAATCGAATTTTGTAATATCATCGAAAGTTCAAAAATAAAAACCCGTTTCAATATAATCTCATTGAATTTCTCAAATCGCCTTTTTCAAATGTTTTCTGTGTTCTTTATTCAGCTAATGTTTGATAGATTAGAAAGAAAGGGATCTCAACCATTGAAGGAATGGAGAAGAGGAATCTCAACTATATATGCATTGAAATCCTCTTTTTGACAATCAATTCATAAGATCCCCTATTTCGTGAAAATCCTCGGTTCAAAAATTCAAGTTGGGAGAATCGATACTTCTTTTTTTAAAAATAAATTTGATGCAGTCGTAGGTTGGTTGTATATTTTCACTGTCTTATTTTTTAAATATATTTATTTAAATTCCCTCATTCCCTTCAAACCAATAAATGAACCAAAAGCAAAATTAGAGAGGCTGCGCAGAAAATCCTAGTCCCAGAGACCCTAATTCCTTGGAAAATGCATCTTAAAAGAAATAATTCTGTCACCATTTTTTGGGCCAGAGCCCAGGAGTCCCCGGTTAATGAGGCAAATAATGGGCAGCTCGTGGGCTTATTCTTATTAAAATTCAGCCCACGAATGTTGAGCTTGAAGTGGTTAATGTATCTTCAATGATAGTTTAAAGGGAAGAATACAACATATGTTAAAATAATAGACAATTATGGTCAGTAAAAAAGACACAAATTGAGTTACACACATTATTTATTGATCACAAATTAACAATTTTATTGATCATAATTACTTAAATAATTGATCACAAATGCTCTTCATCCACCCCACCCACTATTACCACCACCGACGTCAATCAAACGCCACACCACCGCACCACTATCATCAACCACCACCATTTGCAAACTACAACCAACCACTTCTTCTTCAATAACTATTAATTGGAATCGTAATTACTGTAGAAATAGCAAATTCGAGATTGAAAGTTATTGAAAATAGCTAAGATTTTGATAAATTAATGGCGGGTCCTTCATTAATGGACTTTCTTTTTCACCGTTCCTTAGATAATCTATTCAAGGGTCTCCACTCGAATCTAACTGACGATGAAGCGGCGTTCATCACCAAGTCTATTGATGAGATCCCCCCTCAGATCAAGTCTATTGATTCAAAAAACAAAGGCATAGCCCTCCAGAAGTTAACTTATTCGCACTCATTACATGGAGTTGATGTCTTCGGGCCACATTCCCTTCGTCGAGCTTTCTTCCATCGTTGCTGCACAGCGCCCTGCTTTGCATGTAGCAGTGATGAGTGTCGCTGTGCACAACGCTCATAACCACTGTGCACAGCAGTGCTAAATTCTGTGACCAGAGCATGAGGAAGCTGAAAAGTTCCATGGCCTTTTTGTTTGGATAGAGAATGAATCAAGGTTAAGGGGTGGGGTGGAGAGAGCATACCTGATTTTTGAAAAAAAAATAATAATAATGTTAAAATTTGATTTTTGAAATGATAAGTTAAAATGAAAGGCTAGTTGTAATTTCCTTTGAAATTGTCAACAAACCTATTGAGCTTGGGCCAAGTATAAAACAAACCACTCTTGCTTCTGATGGGTTAAATATTACGGGTTGTTATTTATACGTGCAGCTTAGTAAAGATCAAAATGAAAATTAGAACAAACCATGTTTAAATGCATCCTTCTCACAAATGATATATTTATAATATAAAAAGGGTAATTAGCACGTAAGTTGATACCTTTCATTATTATTATGAAAATCTTCCATATATATATTTTTTGACATTTTTACCCTTATTTACACATTTGATTGTGCAAAATATCATTTTTATGGATGTTGGACCCGAAGCACATGAAGAGTATAAGAATAAAGTGTTCTTGGTGATTCACACGAGATAGATAATTTCAAAAGATCGGGAGCAGGTGTAAGTGAAACAAGCTCCATTGGGTATTGAAAATTGCAGGAATTCGATCAGTGTGTCTAGTGAGTTTTTTAGGCTGAATCATACTGTAAGTTCTTATTGTCTATAGTGGAAACTGTTAACTTGGTCCCGCAATTTTTTACCAAGTTAAAAGGGTTTTTTCTGTTATCAATTCTTTGTGTCGTTTACGTTATTGATTTCATACAAACCAGCAATTCAACATAAGGTAGTTAATTCACGAGAACTAAATTTGGAGTAATTATTTATTGTGACTTGTTGCAATATTAATCAACGATAATTTTTAATTCCACATTATTCACTTATTCACCCTTTTCTAGATGATTTTAGGATTGAACGTGTAAATTCACCTTGCAACACGTATCCCTAACTCGTATCCTATAAGCCGTTGTCGATCCTCCTTCACTGAACGCACAAAACATAAGTGCATTGACATCACCACTCCCGACGACCGTGCAATTGATGTACACGTGGTAGAGGTTGCTAGGGGTACAATTTAAAGGGGAGTTCATTACGTCAATGGAGCAAGTGAAGTAGGAGATGGTGTTATTGTCGATTATGTTGAAGGGGCGAAAGAGTTGAGCTGAAGGCCGTTGGACCGTATGCGATGCAGGTGTTAGCAAGGAAAGTTGATGGCGCAATAATGAGGCATTGATTGTATGGGGGGAAAGGTTGGTACTAGTGGTGGTGGAAAAGGGGGAGAAAAGAAAAAGAAGAAGGGGAAATAAAGAGCTTTTTTTTTTTCTAATTTTTTAATAATTTGTTTGTGACTCATTTGAATTTTGTTAAAAAAAATTGAGATTATAATTGCAATTAGTTCTTTATTTTCTTTCTCCTTTTGTTTTATTAAAATATGAGGGTATATTCATCATTTTATAACGTTTTCATTGAGAAATTAAATAAAAATGACGTTTTCGCTATTAAAGGTGTAATTAATGGTGAAAATATCAAAAAATAAAAATTAAAAAAACTTTTCACAATAATAGTAAAAGATAGAAACGTTATGTGTTAATTATTCATACAAAAAACTAATTAAAATTAGTATTTCACTTTATGCCCCTGTTTGACATACATTCTTTCAAAATTCATTTTCAACAACACATTTTTCAATAAAATAATATTTTTTATCACATTAATAACTTTTCCTTACTTTTTAACCACATATTTCTCACAGGCCCCTATTTGAGCCACATTAAAATTCTCGTTCTTATTAATCTACTTATTTTCAACTACACATTCTTCAATAAAATAACATTTTCCACCACATCAATAATTTTTCCTTCTTTTTCAACCACACATTCTTCATCAATCGACTATTCCAAAATAATGTAGTTCAAACACACCCCATATTCACAAATCCCAAGAATTATATTAAAAAATGAAGTGCATATATTCAAATCATCACTGACCTAAACAACTTCATTTTGAAATTAATGATGAAATAATTATATCTCATTTCTATAAAGAAGTAAAGTTTTAAGAATTCTGTTAAAAACTTCATGTGAAAAATGAAAATGAATTCCATCAATATTGTTTTAGGAAATAAAAGCAAAATTACGAATTTTATGCTTCCATATTTTTCAATTTTACACTCCCTAAAACTAATGCATAAAATTGACGGAATTTATTTCTTAGATATTCTGGTTAATAGTCCAACGCCAAATATTGTCAAGTTTGTCTTATGAAATTTCTGGTTAAAATTAATATTTTATTTCGGCTCTGCCACTGTTCATGACTAATTCTATATTCCAGAGAAAATGAAGAAAGAGTTTTAACCCCATGTATGATTGGTAAATGAATTATTTCTACAAAGGGAATAAAAAGATTGGAAAACAAATCAATATTAATCATTATATTTTTATTTATTCGAAGTCAATGGTAATTAATAAACTGAAAATAAAAAAAGCGTGTTATAGACTAATCGAATTAAAGTCAACAATTAATTTCAAACACATATTTTATTGATACCACAACTTTTCAACCACATATTTCATCAATTTCTATCAAAATTTATTAAAAATTTAGTTTTAATCCCACCAAATAGGCATAATAACGTTGCCAATTATAGAATAATCAAGTGCCTAAAGTATATTCTTTGTGTGATTTGATGTCATTAAATAAGCTGAATTAATTTCTTATCATTCACCAATCAAATTCTTGAATGGAAATAAATTCTTGCAATTTCAATTTTAGTACAATGAAAAATTGCTGACAAGACAGAGAATTGTTAACATTTATGACATACCTAACAATAATAAAATACAAATTATGTCGACCTTAAATTAAACACACTTCTCTCGTCTCCTAAAGCTTCTTGAATCCAACAAAGAAAGAATCTGCGATAATTGCCTTCACTAGGAATATGTTGATGAACCACGAACACAAGATAGTATCCAGATGGTGCAAAATTTCTCCAAGCCGGAGTGACCACTCGAATTCGATATCTTGATAGCCCAACTCTTTTTACGTTCTCTCCACTAAGAACCAATAATCTTTGATTCATTGAAAATGAATGTGTAGTAAATGAAGGAGAAACCATTGTCACCGTGACCCAATTTGTAGTTACCGTGCCTAGAGGAAGAGTGAACCAAATAGTGAGTTTTTGCCCATACCGGATTTTTGACTGCGGAGCTGGTGAAAATATTTTTGGGCACAAAGTCATAGATGTTGAATTCGAATACGAAGGTGAAAAGGCTTCCAAGGTTAAATCCGCTGGAAAAAGGACTTGCATACTTGTCAAAGAGGATTGCTACCACCAATTAAAACCTGACTATCGCGAAGTAATATCGCAGTTGAGTGGTACATTCGGGGCGTGGAACTAAGATTTTGTACTTAAAATCTTGATTCACTTAGATTGTCAGGGTGGTAAATCACCGGTGACAAAACCGGGTTCCGACCTAATTCCCACCCAGCTGTACCCATAGATGCCCCATTAATGATCAAGACTTTGCCATTTAGTAACACCACCATGTCGCCCATGACTCTAGCTAAAGGCATGGTCTCCAATCTCCATTGTCCATTGTGGATTGGCATCGGTTATTTGAATTCTTCCGCAGGTGCTAAGCGCTGGGACAAAATTACCGTTCCTTGCACTTACATATGCTCCTTTTGGTGCACCACCACACACCAAAACTTCAGCTCCAATCGCTCCCCCTTGCAAGTTCTTCAATGGAAGCAAAACAGCAGAGCCACTACTCGGATAATTTCTTGGATCCCCTCCTGGCATTGTCGGGTAATTTTTCACCACCACCCCTTTAGTACAATCGAACAAAATAGCTCTATTATTGGCGAAAATAAACAAATTACCATCCACATTCAGAAATACGAATCGATACAAATTGTTCTCAATGTTTCTATCGTTCGTCTGAGTCAGAAATGGCAGATTGAATGATTTATCAGCCGACGATCTTTTAGGGTAAAACTCATAATTAAACTGCCCACGACCACCGATTATAATTTGCCTTCCGTCCGGCAAAATATGATTGGTGGCGTACCAATAATATTTCTATTATTAGGGAATAGCATTCGACCAAATTATTGGTTTGTTTTCATGCACATATGCATAATATAGGTATATATGTTTAAATAAAGGAAGGTAGGGAGGGGCAGGGTGGGGGTGACTATAATGTTACGTGGTTGATGTTTTCACATCAACTTATCGGACTTAACATTGGAGGTCTATATATCAATGTTATCTAAATTTATCGATAGTCGATGTAACAAAGAAACATTTAATGATTCTTGTATACTTCAAAAATGAGGATAGACATAACGTGGGCGTTTAAAAAATATTTCTTATTTTTTGATTCAGCTAGCAATATCGTGTCTAGTTTTTTTGCTAATGCTAAATATATCTAACTTCTTTGACTGATATAAAAATATGCTAATAACCGGTATAAAACTTGCATAACTCACATTATAAGTGAATAATAACCAAAATAATATACAAGATTTTAACATGTTTTTTTCCTTATTTCTATCTAACACGATGTACCAAATATATATGTACAATGCATTTGGTATATTATATAAAATGTTTTTGTTCAAATTACATAGTGGGACAAGAGGATAATGCTTGTTGGTAGCATTGAATTTACAATAGAAGCGTAATATTCTTGTTTGGCAAACTGCTAATCATTTGATTATGTTCCTTTTCAACTCCATAGATCAATTACTTCTCCTTAAAAATGTCTTCATTGTCTTGTAATGTTCAAATCATACTGTATAATCTTTTGGGTGTGTGATTGGTGCATTGAACCTAACATAATCCGATAAAATTATGGAAAAAATACAAATATCAAATAGTTTTACGTTTGTGACTCAAATTCTACGTGATTTGAAAGTTTGATTCATAGAAGAAGTTTAGATAATTTTGATTTAGAAGTCTGATTTGATAAAAGATCAAATATCATTATGAAGTGAAAGTTTCATTGGGATAAGGACTTTTGGAGGGTTGGAGCCGTAGCGCCAAGCAAGAAACTAGGCTAGCGTGGTGGCACCGAGGCGCCGGTGGATGGCACCGCGATGTCACCTGTTCGGGAAGAATTGAAATTTTGACACTTTTTTGTATTTTACTTCATCCAAAATCCCAAGATTTGACTCCTGTATATACTCCAATTGGTGTAGGTCTTTATAAACTCAAGATAACAATTAGATCATTGTTGTATGTATTAGAAATTTGAGAGAATTTTTTAGATTTAGATTGAGAGGATTAAATTTTGTAATAAAAATTTTAATTTTTGGTATAATAAATATATATCTTGTTTAATATGTCAAACGTATTCTTTATTTTTCGGCTCTTCAAAATCTCGTTAAACGAATGTAATGTTAGACTCATGAATTTCATCATGTACATATAATTATAAAGAAAGTCTAAATCTCCAAATGCATGCACCCGAACAAAATACAAATCAAAATGCCGTGCACGTCAATTTATTTGGTACATATTTAAGCCCATTCTTTAAAATTTATTTTTAACCAAACATTTTATAGGATCCACAATTTTTATTAACTTTTAATCACACATTTCATCGATTTTTATTAAAAACTCTGATTTTTAACTAAATGAAACAGGGGCTAATACCCATGCCAAAAATTCCACTAGATTTCTTACCATGCACGTCATTATCATAATTTAGCCTATGTTTGGCTCACATTATTTGACTCATTGAAAGGAAAATATTGACCGTTGGAATTATGAATGAGCCCCACCTTAGAGATGCAAAGTCAAAAAAAGGGGCGGTTTTGTGTGATAACGGTCAGAATTTTTATACTTTTGGCCAAATAATGTGAGCCAAACATAGCCTTACAGTACTGATAAATTAGATTCGCAATTTGCAGATGCCACCAAAAGACACTGAAAAAACACAGCTTTAATCAAGAACTAGAAGATTGGACTAGCTTGGGTGCCAAATATTCCTCTCTGCCAAATATAACTTTCTGTGCTGGCACCAAAAAGAAAAACAGAGAGGGACTAGTTATTGAACTGCGAAAAAGCTCAATTATTCTTCTACTTATGGCCTTGTTTGAGCACCATTTTTAAAAATATATATATTTTAAATAGCGTTTTGACCCTATTTTAATCACACATTCTTTTATTAAATAACATTACATGCAAATTCAATTTTTTTTTTTTATATTTTGTAATCACACATTTTCCAAAATATGAGACCAAAGAATGCAAATTCTGAGCTTACAGTTACTGAGTGGTGTATCATGTAATTTTTCTTATAATATCGGGTTGTATTGGATTATATTTTTATATTTATACGATATTACGTTTTAGTGCATTTATATGTTAATTGAAGATTTTTTATATTATTTAATTAAATATTAATAAACGATCTCGTTATTGTGACAGTCAATGATTGACAACCGCCCTAGCTGGCTTCAATTCTTGGATCCTCCATGTCATATGATATTGATTTTTCCCTCTATAATTTGCAATCTATTAGTTGAGAATATATCCCTTAAAATTTGCCTCTCTATTATTTTTACGTCCACCGTAAATTCTCGTATAAAAGAAAAACATAATAGTACAGTGTAGTTAAGCATAGCAAACATTTTCAAATTCTTGATGGAATTAAATAGTTACAATTTTAATTTCAATACCCTGAAAAATTTCTCACAAGACTTATTGACCTTATATTAAAGAAACTTTTCTATATGTATCGTGAACTATCTTAAAACGTGAAAGAAAGAATGTATGCTATAATTTACTTGATTTGGATCCAAATGCCCTCACTAGGAATATCTTGATGAACCACGAATAGAAGATAGTACCCGGGTGGTGTGAGATTGCATGAATCCGGTGTCACCACTCGAATTTGATATTTCGATCGCCCGACTGCCTTTATGTCCCCTCCACTCAATACCAATAACCTTTGATTCATTGAAAATGAATGTGTAGTAAAAGAAGGTGCAACCATTGTCACAATGACGGAATTCCTATTTAACCTGCCTGGAGGAATACCGAACCGAATAGCAAGTTGTTGTCCATACCCGATATTAGATTGTGAAGCGGGTGAAATTATATTTGGACGCAACCACGCAAAATTTGGATCCAAATACGCAGGTGAAAATGCTTCTAAGGTTAAATCTGTAGGAAATTGAACTCCCATGAAACTGTCATATTGATGAGGATTGCTACCACCGACCAAAACCCGGCCATCACGAAGCAATATTGCGGTTGAGTGATACATTCGGGGAGAAGAACTAGAGTTCTGTACTTCAAATCTTGATCCACTTAGATTGTCAGGTTTGTAAATAACTGGTGACAAAACTGGGTTCCGACCTAAGTCCCACCCTGCTGTACCCATAGATGCCCCATTGATGATCAAGACTTTGCCATTTGGTAACAATACCATGTCACCCATGACTCTAGCTAAAGGCATGGTCTCCATCGTCCATTGTGGATTGGCATCGGTTATTTGAATTCTTCCGCAGGTGCTAAGTGCCGGGACAAAATTACCGTTCATTGCACTTTCGTATGCTCCTTTTGGTGCACCACCGCACACCAAAACTTCAGCTTCAATCGCTCCCACTTGCAAGTTCTTCAATGGAAGCAAAACAGCAGACCCAGTACTCGGATAATTTCTTGGATCCCCGCCAGGCATTGTCGGGTAAGTTTTCACTACCACCCCTTTAGTATAATCGAACAAAATAGCTCGATTGTTGGCAAAAATAAACAAATTCCCATCCACATTCAGAAATACAAATGGATACAAATTGTTCTCAATATTTCTATCATTCGTCTGAGTCAGAAATGGCAAATCATGCAATTTATCAGCTGAGTGTGTTTTCGGGTAAAATTCATAATTAAACTGCCCGCGACCGCCGATAATAATTTGCCTCCCGTCCGGCAAAATATGATTGGTGGCGTACCATCTTCTTTTTGTAAGAACACTGTTGTTTTCTTGCCAGTCACAAGCATTATCATTGCAGGGTTTGAAGGTTCTGACATTATGGTCCCCATCGTTAGACCCTCCGGTTTGGATTAAAGTTCCATCCGGCATGGCAGCGCCGGAAGAGCACCAGGTGTTAGTGAGGACCATGAGGGGGCGGACAGAGTTACTGGCCACGTCGTACTCTACCGAGTGGGCGGTGCAGTCAATTTTCAGGGTGATTGTGTCATTCCGGCATCTCCCATTGGGCAGTGAGATGTTGGACGGACCAAAACCTGTCCTATCTAAGATAATCACTTTATCGTTGTTGAGGAGTTGCATGTGCATGGCTGATATGCCAATGTTGGATCGAAGTAGGTCCCACTTGCCACCGGTGGCATCGATGAGAATATCCCGGTAACATGACAGCAGTAGTACTAGTATAGTAATCTGCAGGAGAAGGAAGGAAAGTACAAAACCACGATTCATTGACTGTTTTTTCTTCGTTTTCGAAGCGGTGGGGGGTTTGGATGTGGGTTGAAAGGAGGGTTTGATTGGACTATATATCTTTGAGAACACATGTTGGAAATAAAATTTTCAGAGAATGTCTTGTAGAATGTTGATCTCTCTTCAGAATGTCAGATTAAGAATGCATGCAAGGTATATATTCTCTGATGTTTAATTTCTGATGAGAAACTCCTCTCTGTTTAAAATAATTAAGAATGGTTTCCGTTATTTATTTAGTCCGTGTTTGGCTCTCATTTTCATAAAAACGTTTTTTTTCAAACTCATTTTTATTCTCACGTTTTTTCCAATTTTACAGAATCCATAACTTTTTCAAAATAATTACCTTTGGATTTGGAAATTTTATCCAATTCAAATTTGTTCTATCATGCAAATTCTTAAAGATTTCAACCAACTGTAATTATCAGAAATATTACAAATGCATGCACACCAATGTTTTCAATTATTTCATCTTATGAAAAGTGTGTTTCAACTTATTTGGCACGTAATGAATATCCCAGCAAAACATTCCACTAGATTGCTTGACATGCACGTCAGTTTCCTCATATACAGTTGTGATTTATTATATAATTTATATTTGCTAATTGCAGAAGAACGAGAAAAAACACTGGAAACACAAAGCCAGTTAATGAAGAAACTAAAAGCTAGGTTAGCTTGGCTGCGAAATATTCCTCTTTGATCCATGCAAAATAGCCTGCTTTATCATCTTTTTGACGAACTGCAAAATGAAACTTTATCAGTAAACCGAAAACCAATCTAACCTTTTGGATTCCACGTTTCTATGTAGATATCTAGTAAATACATTTATTTTAAGAAAAGTTCATGTTCTCGAATAGTGAAAACGAAAATGGAAAAATAATAGTGATGGTGTATTCACTTTCTTAGTGAGAAATAAGGAAATTTGCAAAGTAGGTACGATGGAAAAGTGATGGTCACAATCTCGGGATACATTTGCACAAATTTTGTGACAACATTGTACTTGCCACAACTGCTCATCAAACAACCTCGACTTTAGCTTTTATTCTAGTTTCAGTGTTTTCTTTTTATCTGTTTGGAGAATAGTGGTCCTTCGAACATGTAGATGGTTGGGCTTCTTGAGAATGTATTTAAAGACACAAGGCAGTAACCATTGTTCTTCGGTTGTTGATTGTAATTACTTAAAGACCTTGGACATATTCTCGGTAGTCTTGTATTTCTTTTGTTAGTATTTGCTTTCATTATGCCGTTGAGGAGGTAGCCCGTTGCTCGTGAGGTCGGGTGGGGTATTATTGCTACACGACGTGAACATGGGCGGACCCACGTGGGGTCAAATGACCCCAAAAAAATTTTATTTTTTATATTCCAAAAAATTTGTCATTGTTTATACGGAATATCATTACATTCTTAATAATATTCCGAAATGCTCATGACAAAATTTTTCGCTCATTAATGGAATGCGAGATGGCCAATGGTAGCAAAAGTTACGGCTTTGTTGTTCAAAACTAGTATTTCGAAAATTTCGATAATATGCTAATTTTAAAAATTTGTCCGCGATCGCATACTAGCCGAATCCACAAATCACTTGCATCATCTAGAAGCTCGTTTCGAGAACTATATCGTCATCATATCGAATTGTCTAAATGAATATCGAAAATAGTTAAATGTTCATCAAATGTACGTCTTAAAAAGAGACGACTAACTCGTCTTTTCTTTAAAAAAATTAATTATTTCATTAACGCTTATTATTCTTGCATGACAAATTCTCAATATAATTTACATCATTTTACTAAGAAATTTTTTATGGAGTATGACATCAAAAATTCTAGGATCGTTACATATGGAGTGTATTTCGAATTACATTTTCATTAAATTTGAAAATTCATTTACTTTCTATATTCAATTTTATTTACTTGTCACATGCTCAACATTTGTCAATGATGTGGTAAATAAATTATATAAGTAGTAAAATTCATTTGTCAATATTGATAATGATGTAATTATACGACGTTTTCATATTATCAAAATATATAAGCTACAATTCTAGTAGTGTATTGACTTATTCTCATTAATATTATATTATTTTCTTTAAAAAATTATATTTTAATTTTTGACCCTATAATATAAAATAAAAGGTCTAGGTCCGTCCCTGCAGTGGCGGACCCAGCACCCGGCGAGCCCCGGCGGCCGCCCGTGCTGGATCCGCCGGAACGGTTTTTTTTTTTTTTTTTTTTTAAAAATAAAAAANCGAACCCGAGACCTCTCCGTAGGATAATGACTGCTTGACCGTTGTGGCACTCCTAGAATTTGATATTAAGTTTAACAAAATAATATATGTTATATGTTAGCTGTTTTAATGTAATTGTAAAAATTCAAACCGTACTCTTCCTTTAAATTATACAAAACTTGACCACAATATCATTTAGTAAATATTTTTAATTTTTACAACAAAATCACATATGATCAATTTAAATAAAATAATTGTTATATTTAAATTATAGATTTTGTTTGATTTCCATTTTTTTAAAAATACATTTTTGGCTCTTCTTTCAATCGCTCATTTTTAATAAAATAATATTACTTGTGAATTCAAAAAAATTTCTTATTTTTAACCACACGTTCTCTATCAAATCATTATTTCAAAATGCATTTTTTGCAAAAAAAAAAAAAAAAGGATATCAAACGGGATTTTTAATATTTTATTGTTGACAACGATTTACGATCCACGGTCGCCCGTGCTGACTCGAAATCTTGGGTCCGCCACTGCGTCCCTGGACGAGAACATAACCTTACATGGACAAATTGAGCCTTTGACCACATGTAGCTTATGGTGCTAACCGTACCAATGTCATCGTGATTTGGAGCGAGCAGTGGATTTGATAGATGACAATCAATTCAATGCAATGGATCCACGTCACATGGCTATGGGGAATCGGGCGATGATAACTTTTTCATTCCTTTTGATCCAAATAAGCGGATAGGCGTTGATTAGTGCGAGGATTGTGATGACCCCTCAATTTTTGACAAGAAATGGGTGATGATTCTGAAAGTGATGTGGTGGAGTGTATTCAAGCGATATATTTCCGAAGATGCTCAACGTTGCAGCAATTTTGGAGGCAATCTACACTTAGATACACAAAGAATACACTATCTATTGTGGTGACACTGAACGAGATCATTGCACAACTTGTTCAGATGTGTGCCAAAGAAGATGATCCAAAATTGAGTCAATCACGTTATCAGAAGTGGGTAATAGAGCGATTTTACAAGAAAAAATTCATTTATGTATTATTATCACACGTGGTGATGTACCTCATAGCAAGGTTATACCTTCCTTAGGTGTCAAATGTGATGCTATACGTGGTCGTTAAACCGAACCTCAATTTGCAACATGTTATAAGCAAGAAGTTACCACTACTAGAAATTGTGTGCATTCGTAATTTGCTATCTACCAGACTTGGTATTGTGCTATTGGAAAGCCAAGAGTTATTATTGGATAACTTGATGCATAATTTATAATTCGCTAATAAAAAATACGAGTATGCAAATAGAATAGAGTAACAACTTACCGAAATCATGTTACGTCATAATAACGAACAAATCACGATTTATTCAAACGTAGAAAATACAGAAATTCAAAGGAAATGATATGAAGCAATGTATTCAAATACAAATCTCCTTAAAACGGATTTCGCCTTCTGAATGAGTGCTAAAAAGATCAAATGGATATCTGTTTCCCAATATATAACGCTTCTTCCAAAATTAATATAACACAATATTAATTTTGTTGGACAAATCAATACTTGACTGTACTTTTCTAAAATGAAAGATATCAAATACGAAACTCAAAATAAGAGTAAGAAAAAATGGAACTAAATGTCTATATTTATAGATTTCAAGCGACTTTTTGAATGGTTGCATCTTTTAACATAGACCACACCTTTTAAGATTAAATGGTGTAGTATGTAGCGTATCAAATGTTCATGCTTTTTTATCATTCACCTTTAAATAGTCATACACATTCTAAGCAACACAACTTTTTGTATGCATCTTTTGCTTTTGAAGAGACACATATTGGAAACATATTTCAATTCACTATAAATAATATCAATTATTCCAACAATCCTCCACATGAATGGAAGAAGTCGACTCATTTCAAGGAAGACGAAGAAGAGTACAACTGAGATATAGTACATTAGGATCGATAACTTTCAAACTTTGGTTCTCTATTATGTTCATTATTTCGACCCCAAACCTTCTTAGTTCTGTAAATATGCTAGAAAATTAGCTTAAGTAAAATTTTCATAGAATCGGTCAAGTTCGGACTCACATAGGTTATATTCTATAAAGAGTACCCTATCCTAGCCAATCTTTAGTAGACAGTACTTATTTGCATCATAAAAATGAGGAGGAGTTAAAACTCTGAAGTGCTACATATTGAGCCAGTTATAACTAGTTTTCCTATTAAACCTAGTTCTTAGAATCTCTAGTCACCAGATTAGAATACACCCATTTTCCTCGACGTTGAGCAATCTATTCTCTCTAGATAATTCATTTATAAACGGATCTGATATGTTATTTTTCGATAAAATAATCATTATTGTTCTTTTGAGAGTAACCATCGTATGGTATTATATCTAGACATATATGTCGAGACTTACTATTATACACGATATTTTGTATCATTCCATTTGTCAGCTATTTTAATCAAATGATATAATAGGTACAAATTCTCACTAATTAGAAAATCTTCTGAAAATCTTTGAAGTCATACTGTTTTCTTCTAATTTATTGAAAGTTCTAATTTAATCTTTCAATTCTCAAATTGTATTGAGGATTTATCAACTACATTTTCAAAAGTAAAATATATGTACTAATATATTTTGAATCTTTACATTAGATATCCAATTTCCAATATTGTGCACATTTTAATTTTAACAAAGTATTCATTATAATGCAGTTTATTATTTCAAATATTCTTAAATATATCAATATTCTAATTTGAATACAATGCGTTTCCTCATAAATCTTGGAGTGCATCAAACTTAAATTGAGAATGTTATGCAAATAACAATTCTACCTCCACAATTCTAGATAAAACTCAACTGAGCAACATAATATTCTTATAAAAATATAAAGTTCAACTATATCGATAATTATGTTTATCTACCAGATACACAAATTTATTCATTCTCTAATCAATATAAAAAATTACTAGAAATATCAATATGACATGTAAGTCCATGTACTTTCATCTTTTAGACTTTCAATTCACGAAATAAAAATGAAAAATCATTTTCTCATTTTAAAAAAAAATTATAACCCCAATAAGAACTGTGATCTATCCAATTTTAATTGGATTATTTAGATTTGACCACAATCACCACATAAATCCAAATCCTATTTCATGTTGCACCATGTTCATCATATTATAAAATTGGTCATACTTGAAAGAACACTTTCAAGAATATTTCACACAGAAATTCAAGGATATCATTTTCATCCTTCCTTTATTCTTTACAAATTAATTTTATTTTACGGATAGTCGCCATTGCCAAATTTTGGGCACCATCCATTCTCTCTGTGTTGGTTTTCCATTTATACCACCATGTACAAGCATTAGTGCTTGACAAAAAATAATATAATAAATCACTTTTACATATATTTGACTATTTTAATATACAGGAAATATAGAAAGTATATTCCAATCAAATTGAACTTGGAAACATGCTCACGATGTTCCAGAAATGCATATAACATTAAAGTTTTAGCACATTAGATTCTTCATAATAAAATTTCCTTAAAACGGATTTCGCTCCTTGCACGGATGCTAATATGTTCAAATTGACGTCCGTTTCTCAAAATACAGCGCTTCTCCTAAAGTTAATATATCAAAATATTAATTTTGTTGGGCGAACCAACACTTGATCATACTCTTCTAGAATGGAAGATATCGAATACGAAACTAAAAAATAATTTAGAAATTATTTTGACAGAAGTTAAAGAAGGAAAGAATTAGAAATTAATTATATGAAATTGATTTGGAGTAGAAAAAAATAGAACTAAAGGTCTCTATTTATAGATTTTCAAGTGACTTTTTGAATTGTTGCATCTTTTAACATAGAACAACACATTTTCACATAAAATGGTGTAGTATACACCCCAATCATATAGTCATGCATTTTCATCATGCACATTTTAAATAGTCACACTCATTCTAAGTAACATGACTCTTTATATGTATCTTCTGCTTTTCAAGAGGCACCTATTGGAGACATTTCAATTCACTATAAATAATACCAATTATTCCAATAGTTATAAGGATGTTGATTAAGGCATTAAGTTCTTTCAAAGAGCCCATTCTAGTTTTGACTGGATCGAGAGTGGTGGTCCTTAAGTCTAGTCATTATCATCTCCTTCGTGGCTGCTTCTAGCAATCATGGAGGGCATTGGTGATCTCTACAAGGGCGGAGTGCAACCCACCCCATCCCAAGCCAAATTTTGGTAAAAAAAAAAAAAAAATTGGTTATAGGCTTTTTTTGTTTTATTGTCCAATCCAGTAGCCATGTACCATTGAATCATGGCTCCGCCTCTGAATATCTGGCACCCTTTCACGTTGAACCAGGAAGAGGAAGATGTATCATCCATTGGTGAGGATGTTATTGACTTGAACGATGAAATTGTATCATGACCTTCTAATTTATTTATAAGGGAATAAGTGATATTATAAATATGAGCCCCGGGAACTAAAGGATTTTCAAGAAAATCAATTTGCATTAGTTCGCAAATGTGTTTGGTGTCAGCACAAGTGCACTACCACTCAGACCCCAGCCCCTTCGTGTCTATTTTACCTCTAATAATTGGTCATGAGAGGGACATGTGCCAGTGTTTGGGTTCATTATGGCTACCATTCTCAACCTGTAAGTTCATATATATGCACTTTAGTCGTTAATCTTTTTCTGACTACTTTGCTCTTAATTTTTAAAAAAATAGACGGCATTAATCTAAATAGATGAATTCCATCCATTTTTCGTTAGTCAACACACTTGACTTGCTTAAAACGATGTTCTGCACTAGCTTCTATCTGGTAGCACAACTGATTTTCACTTGTGCTACCTTAGTGTCTTTTTCGGCCCCTAACTGAATATATGACTGTTGTATTTCGGAATTTTCATTTTTAACTGATGGAATTCAACTTCAAAAGATACCTATGAATGCTTTTAGCATGTGGGAATGGACGTAATAAAATATAAATGGATTAAAGTTTTTCTTTGATTGTACACGTGAAAGGTGATGAGTATCATTTAGTCTCTGTCTTTCTTCTGTAATCTTTCGACACGTAGTTTTCATTTCCAATTCACATTTCAAAATCAAGTTTGTATTTTATTATACTGCAGACATATTTGGAATTCTTTGTTCATTCATTCTTAGTGATAGACATATAGTCTTTAAGGAAAGTGACACGGTAACATGTCTTGAAATGGAAAACATGAAAAGTTCCATTTCTTCAAGTTATTGCATAAGTTATCCCTCAAACATAATGAAATGATAATTTTGTCCTTTTAAATTTTTGATTATCGTGCTAGCCAAATGAATTGACTTACGGAAAAATAGATGAAATTCATTCGTGTGAACTGTTTCTTAAAAGTTGGGGACAAAGGAACCAAAAAGAATAAGAGTAATATTATTCATAATGAAAACTTATGCATCAAATAACAAACTGTCATGTAGTCTTCACTATGAATAGAATTATTCAAAAAATAAAGGATTAGGAGCTTGTTTGGGAAAGATTTTAATCGAATTAAAATTGAAAATATAGTCGTTATTGAGTCCCACTCGTCTAATAAAAGTCAATAATAACGAGTAATTTTTCAATTTAATCCGATTAAAATCTCTCCCAAACAAGCTCTAGAAATAAAAGTGCAAATAAACTCAAAGGTTGGGACCTTTGCTGTAACTTACCCCTAGAATTTTAGATAAATTCCATCGCCAGGGACTAAGTTGAACCTATTTTAATATGTAGAGGATGAGTTTACTATTGAGCCTAAAGTTGGGAATGATAGGTCAGGGACTACTACAGCAGTTTCCCTAAATAATAAGTAAATAAAAATTGGAGTTGATTTATATTTAAGTGAAGGGCAAATATGCGATTTTATTGGTTTACTCGAACTTTAGACAATGGGTGGTTATATTGACACAATAATTTTAGTTAGCAATTATTTTCTAATATTCTTTCATCGAATTCTTATCTTCAATATTTCATTAATTAGTACTTCTTGTCCTCGATGATGATTTATAGCAAAATATTTTGTTTTTATACTTTAAAATGAAGAATTTTTTTTTCACTTTTTATTTATTTATTTTTAAAAATAGGATTAAAAAATGTTGTTTCACGTTATTTCAATGCATTTTTTGACATAAATTATTATCAAATACAAAGCATTTTTTTTTTAAACCGAGCTGGTGTGCCAAGGAGGGTGTGATAGTTCTGTCACATTGTCACACCCTCTCGACAGAATACTCACATTGGGAAAGGGTAAACATTTTTTTTCATTTTTTATTTCACGTGGGTTCCACGTCGGTCTCATACCAATGTGAGTTTAATTCTTTTTTAATATATATAATTACTATAATAAACAAAAATTAAAAGTTTTAAGTAGAATTAAAATACAGAAATAATAATTGTGGTCCAATTATACTTTCTTCCCAAATTCCCCGTATATTCCGATGGTCTCGCTCTCCAGCATAACACGGGTCATAATCGAACCAACAACTCTCTCGTCTCTCTCTCTCTCTGCGGAGTTGTACGCAAAAAAAAAAAAAAAAGAAGAAAAAAAAAATCTTCAGATCCGATCTCTGCAGATCCACTCCAGAAAAAAATGTCATCAACATTCAGCGGCGATGAAACGGCGCCGTTCTTCGGCTTCCTTGGTGCCGCGGCTGCTCTAGTTTTCTCCTGTACTTTCCCGATCTACAGATCTATGGTCAAAATAGCAATTTCAATACGGACTTTTCTAATCATTATTATTATTATTATTATTGTTTTGTAGGTATGGGTGCGGCGTACGGCACGGCAAAGAGTGGCGTCGGTGTGGCATCGATGGGCGTGATGCGACCGGAGCTGGTGATGAAGTCTATAGTTCCGGTGGTCATGGCTGGTGTTTTGGGTATTTATGGATTGATTATTGCTGTGATCATCAGTACTGGAATCAACCCTAAAGCCAAGTCATACTACTTGTTTGATGGCTATGCTCACCTTTCTTCCGGTCTCGCTTGTGGCCTTGCTGGCCTTTCTGCTGGTATGGCCATTGGAATTGTTGGGGATGCTGGTGTTAGGTAAAATTCTCTACCCTTCTTAATGACAATATGTGTATGGTATGGCCAGTGATTAAAGATCTATATTTTGTCCTAATATAAGCATAGACCAGAGGAAGAATCTAGATTTGATGTGTGCATTATAATTGAGAGATTTATCAGTTTGTTATTCAGCTGTAGGATTTGAATTTGAAGTACTTCAAGAGTTTGATTTTTGTGAAGTACTTTTTTATCAAGTTTTCTTGTTAATATGGCATGCGATTAATGGGATTATATGCACATTTGATTAATTGAATTTCAAATTGGTGAAAACCAAAATGTCAATTAAGATGTTAATGACCAGTTTCATGTTAAAAGGATACTTCGTTAGTTGTTAATTAAGAATATCTTCGAAATATAGCATATATTGGTTTTCATTACCTTGTTATTCATGTATAATGTATTTATGTTGAGGGATCTAACTTACATTGTGGAAATTTTGCATTTGTATTAGAATAATATTGTGTCATTGAATCTTTTAGTACACTATTTGGAGCATTTGAAGAATGATTTATTTATTACTTTCAGTTAATTTCTTTAACCCTTATGTTTGATGATT
Organism: Fraxinus quadrangulata; assembly: GCA_903798255.1. Taxonomy (NCBI): domain Eukaryota; kingdom Viridiplantae; phylum Streptophyta; class Magnoliopsida; order Lamiales; family Oleaceae; genus Fraxinus; species Fraxinus quadrangulata. The sequence goes on from CAIGRB010132666.1 coordinate 94,350, forward strand.
GGCATTTAGCTTAGTCTTTGAGATACGTAGAGTTGCTGGCTTTCTCTAAAAGTAACCATCATCTGTACAGTAAGTAAAACTGCTAGGTGACTGCCCGATCTGCTTTTGCTTATTACTTACATTTGAAAACCACTGGGAGTATCTTTCTGAAACCAGAGGCCAATTTATTAGTTAATGCATCTCTCTCCAACAAGTAGTGAGCAATTCTCTAGCTCCTTGGCATGGGGATGAAAGGGTTCTTTTTCCTGTTAACTACTTGTTCTCCCTTTGAAGTAGAATATACAACCTTCACTTTAGATGCATATCATTTATCTACATTTCACTTTGGGGTATAGAACCCTGGACTTCAAACAAGATTCCAGGAGGAAAAACCAACCTTAAATTGATATCATTTAATATGTAAGTTATAATGTGAGATTTCTAGCCAGTCAAACAAGAAGACAGTCTGGTTAGACATAATTTTGAAATGTTGTGTCTCTTCAAATGAACTTTTGGGATCCGAATGAATTTAATTCTGCTTTTTCTTTGTTAAAATTGACCATGACTCTTGTCTGGATCATTTAAGTTTATGATCATTCTAATTCAGCTCTTGTTTGATTCCCATTATTTACAAAATATATTTTTCTCTCTCTTCTTTTCAACCACACATTCTTCAATAAAATAATATTATACATAAACTTAAACATTTCCTTATTTTTTAACCACGCATTCTCCATCAATCTACTATTCTAAAGTGCACTCTTAGGGAAAATGGGGCTCAAACGGGCACAAAATATGTTGTCTTTGTTATCTTTCTGGCCTGCAATTAATGGTTCCATTGTCTACTTCAAATAAATAGGATGAATATATCATTTTAGTTCCTCCCACCTAATCATATTCTTTTTACAGAGCCAATGCACAACAACCAAAGCTCTTTGTTGGGATGATTCTTATTCTTATTTTTGCTGAAGCACTGGCTCTTTATGGCCTTATCGTTGGCATCATCCTCTCTTCTCGTGCTGGTCAGTCTAGAGCTGACTAGAAGATGAAATTTGGCTTGGCAGCTGCTGTTTGTTACCATCAATTTGTTTCCCAGTTATAAATATTAGTTTAGCCAGCAATCTTTCTGTGCTTAATCTTTATCTTTATGGGCTATTGCTTGGCCTGAGGAAGAAGACGGTTGATTTGTGCTGATGGTAGGTAGTAGTTCAGGACTTTTGTTTTCCCTATATAAAGTTCTCTATTAATTTATATGTTCTGTATGTTTGTGTAAAACTATTTGCTTGTATCGATTTGTGGAAACATCATTCTTTTTATCGCTTTCATTTGCAAGAATTCTGGGATTTTTTGCTGTATTTGTTCCTACGATTACGATGAATAATACTCAACTGTTCCAACTATCATTTTGCTGGTTCTTCATTATAAATATTGTCTTGTTGGGATCTTTTTTTCTTCCCATTAGCTGATAATGGTTAGAGTGCAAGGTTTCAATTAACTACAACTGTTGCAATCTTAATAATTTCATGCGTTCTCTATATGATAATAATATAACTGCATCTTCTCATAAACTGCATGCTGGCAAGAAAAAAATTTGTCTCAACAGTGTATCCATTGTACCTGAACATTCTATTGCTTTCTTGTGACGTATTTGGTAAAGTGGCATTTATTGCTTTCCTGTGATTTATTTGGTGAAGTGACCAGCTACAAGTACATAATTTTTTTTATTTTTTTTTTCGAATTTATAACCTAAGAATTGTAGATTTGTCTCTTATAAAAATGGATGAAGTTTGAACCCAAGGGAACTGCCCAACAAATCCATTTTATCTAGGAATAGATAAAGTTATCAAAACTTTTGGATCAAACTAGAATGGGATCAGTCTGTTCTGCTCAAGTTCTAATGAGTTTTGGTATTAAAATTGAGAATCGGTCGGTTTTGATTCGATTCCCTTATTCAAGAATTAAAAAATTGGATTAAATAAAAAAATAATTTTTATTTTTAATGATTGGTGGTGCAATGCACACACATTTTACATTTTTTTGTTAGTTTCACCGTAGCATGTCAAATTCATATGCAACTGATATGGTGTAATTTATAAACTTGGACAAAATAATTCATTAAATTTCATAGATGTAATTTTAAATTAATAAAAGGTTTGAGTTCTTTCATCCTTTCCAATTAACATTTTCGATCCCTCAAAATATAAATAAAATAGCAGTGATGAAGAACTCATTCAATCCAATATGTAATCATTTGATATAAGTTGTAGTGTTTAGTTAAAATGAAAAATCAAATTAGCATCAATATAAATTGTTCTAATGAATGGATTAAGGAAAATTTAGACACTTATAACTTAAGAAATTTGTACAGTTAGACACTTCATTTATGGATTAGTGAATTTGAGGACTTAAACACAAGGAATCGAATTGGACAAAAATTGAACGTTTCGATTTTGGTTCTATTTCGTACTTAGAGATGGAACAAATGGTTCCATTTTCATGATATTAATTGATACTCGGTTCGATTCAATTCTTTTTAGTACCTGATAGAATCAATCCATGTCCACCCCTAATTTTATCTAATATAAACCTTGTTGGTTAGCCTATGTAGGCTTAGGGTCTCTAACGATCTGGTATATATTTAACTATGACCTTTTACATGTTTAGTTTGTTAACATGGCAAAAACATGTAAAAATCACCAAAAGAAAAGAGTTCAGATCATGAAATAGTAAGATTATGAGTCTTGAATTGTTTGTGAGAACGTATGTATGTTAAAATGCATCATAACTAAATCTTCTTTCCCTTTTGTTTTAAGTGAACAATCGATACAACAATGTTGATCAAGACTAAATGAGTGCTTCTCACCAGGTTTTATTAATGAGCAAGTTCGATGATATGAAATTAAGAGATTCGTAATAAAACTTCGTATTAGCAAAAGGAATAACAATAACGCCGCAGGGCCACGTCGGCCCAATACGTGTCAAGAATACCATAAATTTATAAGTTTGTTTTAAGAGGAAATTACAGCCACACGGGTTTTTAAAATACCACTTTCAAAAATCCAAAATCAACTTTAATAATACGTAATTCAGGTTTTATTTTAATTAATATTATTATATTTAATTACAATATACACACATTACATTTAACAAATCCTAATTTATTCAATCTCTCTCTCTCTCTCTCTCTCTCTATGCAAACCGATCGTCGCCTTCACTCTCTCCCTACACCACCTCGTCGTCGGCACCGTACCATCGATACCTCTCTCTCTCTCTCTCTCTCTCTCTCTCTCTCCGCCCTCACCTCTCTCTACCCCATTGCGAAGCCTCATTACCTTCCATCGACGTGTCACTCTGTCCCCACCGACGGCATCACTCTCTCCCCATCGACTGCGTCATCACAGAAGTGACAAGCGCCGTGGTTTTTGGGGACGATGGATGGTGGATCTGAAAATGAAGTGGCGTTCACAGCGACGCCTCTCCCTCGCTGCTATCCCGTCTCTCTTCGTCGCTAGTGATTGTTGGTTAGTGATGGCGGAGGCGGTGTTGGTAATGGTGGTGGTGGTTTTGGATTTGGATTTAGGGTTTTACACTGATTGTGGATCTGTGATTTTGTGGTTGGTGATTGTGCGGTGTTGGTGATCGTGGATCTGTGGTTTTGTGGTTGGTGGTGGAGGTGCATTTTGGGGTTTTTTTTGTTGGTGGTGGTGCAGGTGGATTTTGTGATGTTGGTGTGTTTTCTGTGGTTGTTGGTTGTGTCGGTGTTGGCAGCGGAGATGACAGTGGTGTTGTGTTGGTGGTGGTGACAAATGTTTTGTTGATTGTGACTAATAAATTGGTTGGTGTGTGATCAATAAAGAATAAATTGTGATAAATAAATATTGTGCGACCTACAAATTTATTAATTTGTGACTACTAAAAGTAATTTGTGACCTATAATTTGATGCTTGTGATCATAAAATAAGTTGTGCTACTTCTAAATTTCGTAATTTGTGACCGATGAACAAATTGTGACTTTCAAATTTTTAATTTGTAACCGATAAACTAATTGTAACCTGTAAAATTTTTGAATTGTGATCAAATTTCATATATCTGTGACCTTTATATATTTATTAATAAAATATATAATTAATTAACTAAATCATAAATAAACTTTAATGAAAACTTGATTTTTGAAATTTAAGACTTATATCCTTAATTTTGAAATAGTGTTAACAACTTGTTTTAATTAATATTGCATGTTTGGCTTTCATGAAAATTATAATTTATTTTTCTTTGTTCTTATTAATTATACATTTTTTAATAAAATAATATTCTACAAAATTTCTAAACTTTTTCTTTTATTTTTAAACACACGTTTTAAAAAAAAAAAACCATTCAAATCACTAAAATTTCAAATGTTGGGGGCCAAACGGGGGCTGATGACTTAAAAATAAAAAAATGAAATTTTTGTCTTGGTGTGGACTAAAAGCAGGTCCACAAATTAAAAGCGTCATCATCATCGTCATTCATGACGTGGTTGGAAATGGGGTGGAGGAGCTTGGAACCTTCGCCTCCATTCTCCATTATATAGTACCCCAAAATGGAAATTCGCATATTTCAATCACATGAGCATTGCCTTGCGTTGGAGATCTAAATCGGCCAAAATGGCAGAGGAGATCACTGCATCCGTGGCGGCAACCACGGCCAACAAAACAAAGAAACGATCTTTATGGCCCACCGTCCTCCGATGGATTCCCACCTCAACCGATAACATCATCGCCGCCGAAAAACGTCTTCTCTCTCTAGTCAAGTAAGAATGAAAACCCCCTATTTACGTTTTCTCCCATTATGTTTGTGTTGTTTGATAATTGTGATTTTTTGTGTTTTTAAGGACGCCTTACCAGACAGAGCAGGTTAATATTGGGTCGGGTCCGCCGGGTTCGAAAGTTAGGTGGTTCCGATCGGCGAGTAATGAGCCAAGGTTTATTAATACGGTCAGTTTTGATAGTAAAGAAGGGTCTCCCACGCTTGTTATGATCCACGGATATGGGGCTTCTCAAGGCTTCTTTTTCAGGAATTTCGACGCCCTTGCCCAGCATTTTAAAGTAATTGCAATTGATCAACTTGGGTAACTTCGAATCCTTTTTCGATTTATTCATATTTTCGTGAATTAGGATTGATTTCCATATGCATTGTGTTCTTGTGGTGAAATATTCTTGTTTACCAGTTGTTATCTGCCATTAATTTTCGATGATTCTGATTCTTTGTTCAATAATAAATGGGAGTTAGGCTCTCTTATACTTTGTACGCTCAAATGCATGAATCATTTATTATTCAAGAAAATGAAGATTTCAACTTTTTGTTTGTCTCACTTTTATTGCTTTAAGATAAGAAACAGGATAATTAGAGCGGAAGCATAATGCAGGAAGAATTTTTTTCTAGTGTACTCATCTTTCTGCAACCTTTATTTTCTTGGTGCAGTTGGGGTGGTTCTAGTAGGCCTGATTTCACATGTAAAAGTACTGAAGGTAAGTGCCGAAAATTGCTCCTTGGTATTTCCATTGGTGGATTAAATGTGCTGAAATCTTCTTTTAAGTTTTACATGCCTATATATGTGCTGTAACTTTTAATGTAGAAACCGAGGCGTGGTTCATTGATTCCTTTGAGGAATGGCGTAAAGCGAAAAATCTTAGCAGCTTCATTTTACTGGGGCATTCTTTTGGAGGATATGTTGCTGCTAAATATGCTCTGAAGGTAAATTTTTTGGTAAGCAACAAATTCTAAGACTCGATAATGAGCGCATCCAACTGATTTCAATTGTATTGCTTCTACAGTATCCTGAGCACGTCCAGCACTTGATTTTAGTGGGATCTGCTGGATTTAGTTCAGAAACAGATCATATGTCTGAGCGGCTTACTCGGTTTAGATCAACATGGAAAGGAGCCATTGCAAATCATTTATGGGAGTCTAATTTTACTCCGCAAAAGATTATAAGGTAAGTAGTCTTTGCTTTCTTTTATATTGTGCAGACATGCATCCATGATTTAATTTAATTTAATTTTTAACTTATTTATCACTTTACTTCCATCAAATTTGTGCTATTTAATGTGCCCCTTAACCGTCTTCACCAGACTCATAATTTCCTTGTTCTTTTCTTAACATGGCCTTGTCCAAAACAACTGCTTCAGTCTTACTACACTATAGGCCTGTCAAATAACCTCCTCTCAACTTATGGCCAGGGCACTTTTTATGCATTGCTCACTGGTTTTTACTTCGCTAAAAGGAAATTATTTGGCTGCTGGCCACAAGTTTATGAAGATTTAATCTTATCTTTTCTATAATGCAGAGGTTTAGGTCCTTTCGGTCCAGATCTGGTTCGCAGATATACTAGTGCGAGATTTGGTGCACGTTCACAAGGCGACGTATTAACTGAGGAGGAATCAAGATTACTTACAGGTACGTACGATTAACTTGTCTGGCTTCCAACACATTGATTTCTTTCTTATATTTTTTCATCTTTTAATGATAGATTATACGTATCATACTCTGGCGGCTAAATCTAGTGGAGATCTGTGCTTAAAATATATATTCTCCTTCGGAGCCTTTGCACGGATGCCTCTTTTACATAGGTGAGATGCTTCCATTTCAATATTGGTTTTTAAACTAGTGGAAAGAGTGCCCAGGTAACTCTACCATTAGTACCTTACTGGTAAATGATGGGCTCTCTAATATTTACCTAATTCTGATGTATTTTTTTAGTAGGGATATTATTTTTTGAGGACATGTATTGTGGTGATGATCTTATACATGTTGGCATGAATAACATAAAATGTTTGAAACGGTTTATCGTGCGACTTTCTTTAGAACTCTGTTCTATACAGGAGAAAAATAACAATGTTGCTTGACAGTATTTATAATGCCATTACACATTTACTCTTAAATTATCTACTTGCCAGGACACATTGCCATACACTTTGTATGTTCGAGTCTTCGAGATATTCTTTCTTAACACATTTGCTATATAGGACCTTATAATTTTGTAGCTTTCTTTTGTCTTTCTCTTCCACGTATTGAGATTATTTTCTGTTGGAAGTCTACTAAGATACTTCAGTGACATGGTTGTGTTATCTTATTTTCGAAGTGAAGATACACGAGAAATAGTTAATTACTTTAAGTTTGTAACTACCATATACTGTGCATGCAGCGCATCAGAGTGGAAGGTGCCTACAACATTCGTATATGGTTTCCAAGATTGGATGAATTACCAAGGTGCACAAGAAGCTCGAAAGCAAATGAAAGTCCCGTGCGAGATAATAAGGGTCCCTCGGGTATCTCTCTCTCTCTCTCTCTCTCTCTCTCTCTCTCTCTCTCTCTCTCCC